>CAUYON010059514.1:0-35786 GCA_963573935.1 Arctocebus calabarensis | reverse complement strand
CCTCTTCACCAACTTCCACAGCTCAAAGTGTCTTTTCCACACCCCAGAATCCTGCTGCCCCTGCACAGTCAGGCCTCACCAGGATTCCCCACCTGGGATAGCACTGACTGTTCACCTACTCCCAGTGATCTGGGGAAAAGGCACTTGCCATTTTGGACATTCCAATATGTCTGTTTCTAGCAGGGTCCCGTTCCTTCGGCTCTTGCTTGGGCTGCCCGGGTCTCTGTGGATCCTAGCAGCAACCCTTTCTGGTCGTCAAACTCTGAGATCCACGCTCGGTGGAATTTTCTCCAATTAGGTTTTGTGAGTTACGACCTGCTGTCCTCCCTGTGGGAGGGGCCGGCTGCCCCTCCACCAGGCAGGGGGAAACGGTTTACAGCAGTTTCCGCAGTTATGAACTATATTTCAAACACAACAATCCAGTAAATCACTGTGCATCTCCAGCTGCCCATCCACTCCAATAATTCACACGGGGAAAGATCCAGAGGTCCCTCCCTCTCACCTGCTGACCGAGGAGAGATGGGCTACGGGACCATCTTCCTCTCTCTCTCCGGGAATGCACATTTTAAAAGGTTTGTGACACACATTGACGTTTGAGTGTGAGACAGAGACTTCCCAGGTAAATGTATTGGTAACCAAGTGACTTCATCCGTCCTTTCTGGGAAACACCATGAAATGACCTCTGCTAAAAGAGACCATTCCTTCATGGTTGAACCCAACCATTTCATCTTCTTGCTGCAAAGAGCAGAAAGGGAAGTGCTAAAGTAGTGCACTATTTAGGTGGTAGGTTGATTTGTGGACACCAGTCGGCAGGTTCCTATTCAGGGAATTTCTCCTGAGTGGCAGAGACAGGTGTCTTGAAACAAAGCTGGGGTGCAAGGAGTTAAATTCATGAGCAGCAGCATGTAAATATACAAACTTACTGTCCACCATGTTTGCCCCTCTGTGGGTGTGAATTTGCCATCTGTGATCGCAAATACATTTGTGGAAGCAGTGGGCATTCTGGGCTGGCCTCTGAGTCAGCTGGGGCTGGGATTAGGAATATTCTGCTCTGAATTTCTGGAAGCCCTTGTTATGCATATTAATCACACCTCCAAATTCTATTATTGGAACATATAGCTGCTACTAGGGTCAATCAGGGTCAAAGGATTAATGTGAAGAAGATATTGCATTGGGAAAAATGGTAATAAATTCAGAGCTTTAACAATTTGGGGGTTTAATTTGGAAAGCAATGCAATGCTAGTTTTGCTATAGACACAGTTATTTGCTTCTAAGGCTTTAAGGTTATCTCAGAAGTGACTAGAATGCACTGATAAAAGAGGACAAGAGGGGAAAGAAGGACTGTAGGGCAAGGGCGGATATATGAAGGGAAGGTCCTTGGACAAATCCTAAATATGCTGCAATAGATTAGTGGACATCAGGTAACGGGCCTTTGTGTGGCCTTGTCCTGCACGCTACTGTGCCACTATGAACAAGTTCTAGTATATTGATTGCTAATTACTGACATGTAAATGATACTAGCTGATGTGTGTATTTAAGTAAATGGCCACAGATATATCCTCGAGGGACCACATACCAAAGAGAAAGTCCCCATCTCTAAAAAGACAAACATCTAAAAGAAAATCTCATTCTGGATATTTTCATGGTATGAAATGTAAAGTTATTCTGAAATATTTGAGCGTTTGAATTTTTCAGGTGTCTTTTGAATATTTTGGTTATTTGCACTAAGTCTAAAAAGTATCCTTTTCCAATGGTCTCTCCCAGGTGGGAGTGGAGGACAGAAGTTGTCGCACCCATGTGTGAAGGGGCTCCAGGGCTGCCATAACGCACTGCCACATGCTTGGGAGATCATAGATTAAAACAGCAGAAATTATTGTCTTTAGGTCTGGCGGCCAAATGTGCAAAATAAGGTATTGGTGGGACCAGGCCCTCTGGAGGTTCTAAGGAGAGAGTCCTTCCTGCCTGCTGCAGCTTCTGGGGGCCACAGGCTTCCTGGGTGTGTGGCCACATCTGCCTGCCTTTTGCCTCCATCCCCATGTGGCCTTCTCTTCTGTCCTTTGGAGGGACCCTGTGGTTGGATTGATGGCCCACCAGGGTAAACCAAGATGTCCTCCACTAGAGGTCTTTAACTTAATTATACCTACAAAGACCCTTTTTTCCCAAATAAGGCCATAGTTATAAGTTCTTGGGGTTAGGATGTGGACATGCCTTTTGGGGAGATCATTTCCCACACTTGGCCCAACTCACTGCACTCCACTGGAGGCCAAGGTGGTGAGAACAGGCAGTGGCTGCTTGGTTCACTTGCCTGAGAGACTGAATGTACAAGGGACAATGGCCAGGCTGTGCATATAAGCATAAAAATGTGGCTCACAACCTTACCGTGAAACCAGCCCTTATCTTAGTAAGCAGCCCAGGAAGCCAGCCTGCAGTAGGTAAATCAGACTTGCAGAAGGCAGACTGCGATCCCCAGCAACCTGTCAGGGAAGCTGAGCAGTAGAGCCTGTAACAACCTGCCCCACATGTCCAGGACTCAGTCAGCACTTAACAGCTTCTCCAGTTTCCCCCCAGCTTACACCTGGGACAAGCAGAGAAACTCAAACATGCTCCTCTAAGCCATTCCTGGGAAGCCCTGCTTCTAGCTCATCCCACTGTGGGCTCCCCAGACCAGCAGCCCTGTACCTGCAGGTTCCCTTGACCCACTATGGTGCTTTCCTGCCCTCTGCCTGCCTTCAAGTCTCTGTAACACAAGTGATGGTAGACAACTCCCTTCAAAGAACGAGTTGCCGATGCTTGTTCCTGATCGCTTGGTATTAATTTCTAGCTTGCCTTTGTTCCTGTCTTTCTCAGGCAAATGTTCTGGGTCAGAGGGTGGGTCTCCTTGTGCGTCCCTTCTCCACACCTTGGGAAGTCTCTCTGCACCAGGTGGGAGTCACATCATGCTGCTAGAACAGGGTGATATGGAGGGGAGGCTTAGGGGATGTCACGGGCAAAGGGCTCGGTGGCCTCAAGGTCACCAGGGTGTGGACAGCAACAGGACTGGTGACCCGATGTCAGGCTTCACCACGGAGACCATTTGGACCCCACCTTCAAATCTGTACATGTTAAAAGTGACTTGCACATGCAACTCAGTTACTAATTGAGTTACTAATTTTTAGATTTGTTTTCTTTCTCTGACCCTTCCTTAGTGACCCAATGGGGGTTACTTTTGGGACATATTAGCATTTATTTTCTATTTCCCTGTAATTATGGAAAACTGTTACATTTAGCAGAAAGACGTGTTTCAGGCACGCATGCCTGGATGCAGCTGGTTGTGAAGGAAGAATGGCCAAGAGGCCAGAAGGGGGTAAACAGTGATGGGGCAAAGCAAGGGTGTGAGGAAAGCAAGAAACAGCGTGAGGAGGTGTAAGCGGCCGTGTGCTTTGATATAAATAGCACAGGGCCACAGTCAGGTGACTGCGGGAAGTAAAACAAAGGGCCGATTTATAGCCTCCTTAGAGCACCTCAGCTCCATAATTCATGCTCTGACATCTGCCCAATGAGACGATAACTCTGGGCCTCTGTTTTCTCATGTGGAAGGTCGCCCGTTTTCATTAAAAACCTTCTAAAGTCGATGGGACCAGCTGGCTCTAACAGCCGTCGGGACTGACCGGAGGTGTGATCTCAGACTGAGCTCTCCCCCACCACGTGGTGGCTCCCCAGAGAGTCACGTGGGCAGGCCCAGGGCCCTGGGCAGGCACAGAGCTCCGTCCCCACGTCAACTGGAATGACACCACAGTTGCGGTGTTGTGTGTTTGGCTTCTACCTATATTTCACTTTGAAGAACTTTCCTTTTAGCTAAACATTTTGAAAACATCCAGGCAGAGTCTTTAGGGAGGAAAGTCACATAAGAACCATGATTTATGTTCTGTCCCTTCCAGAAAAGTCTTGTTTTCCTATCTTTTTCTCCATTGCCAAGTTGTGTGTCAAATATGTGTGTTTTCAGAAACATGTGGCACAGCTGCTGCTGTGTCACCAGACTCTCTAAGGCGTCTGAAGCTCCCACATCAGGATGTGCTCAAATCATGGGCTGGTATGAACAGTGTGAAAATTAACACAGACTTAACGTAACTGATTTTGCAGCACCCTGGAGAGAAGGTATAATTAATTCTGATCTATAAATGAAAAGCAGGACATATGAAAAATTTCAAGGATGCCCTGCATGGTACTGGCTGGGTCAATGAACTGCCAGGACAGGAAATGGAGCCTGTGACGTGCCAGCCTCCAGGGACTTCTTTTTTACAAAGCTGGCTTTGAACTTCAGCTCACTCTTCTGATTGAGCAGGTAGAAGTCAGTAATTGCTAATTCTTGTTGCTAACAGAACTTATCCCTGACTTCCCTACAATGGAAGGATTTCAGCACTGATATTCCTGCCCCAAAAGCGAGAGGAGTCAAAGGCAGAGAGGGCTGGGTTCCCTGCTTAGTGCCCTCCAGGGCTCTGCACCTGTATGCCTGGGTACCCGGAAGGACCAGGGCCTCTGGCAGGTCACAGCAGCCATCAGGTTTAACTCTCAAGGGCTCCTTCAGGACTCCAGCTGTTAACATGTTGGGATGGAGTTGGGGGGACACCAAAGGGGGCTATCTCTGCTGTAACAAAATAAACATAGTGCTTTAAAACAATGCACATTTATTCTCTTACAGTTCTGGAGATTGTAGAAGTCTGAAGTGTGCCTTACCAAGAGACAACCAAGGTTGGGGGGGAGGCTGGTTTCTTCTGGAGGCTCCAGCAGGGCGCCCATTATTTATCTCTGCCAAAGGGAGACCTAGTCTGACTTTGTCACCCTCAATAGAGTGCCATGGCATCACACAGCTCAGAGTGACTTCAAACTCTTGGGCTCAAGGGATTCTCTTGCCTCAGCCTTCCAAGTAGCTGGGACTACAGGCACCTGCCACAACGCCCACCTGTTTTTTTTTTTTTTTTTAGCCATGGGGTCTTGCTCTTGCTCAGGCTGCTCTTGAATTACTGAGCTCAAGCAATCCACCGGCCTCAGCTTCCCAGAGTGCTAGGATTACAACTTTTAAGGCTGCTAATGTCTTGGCTGTGCTGCTCCAATCTGCTTCTGTGACCTGCCGGTTTCCCCTTCTGTTGCAGTATTTCCTCCTCTTTCCTGTAGGACACCCATGTTTCCAATATGGAACCCACTTGCGTAATCCAGGATTCTCTCTCCATCTAAAACCTGAACTGTGTCTGCAGTGTCCTTTCAACATACACATATTCCAGGGGCCTGGGACATGGACCTCGTGAGGTCCACCATCCAGCCGCCCCACTGGGCCGGGGAGGATTCAGAATGCCTCCGATTGGAGGCTTGGATGAGGCCAGAGGGCCCCACCTTTCTGGGAGGGTGAGCGCGTTTTTCCCAGTCAGCATCTGCACCTTCGTCTCTACAATGGAGATGATCTTTCCTCTCTCCCTGGGAGTCAGTGAGGGCAGGCGGGCGCAGAGGGGAGGCTCCGTGAGAACCCCTGCTACTCCTGCCATTCCCATTAGCTCTGGCTCCAAGCTGTCACAGCAGCCCCCACCTCCGTCACTCTCTGGGGCACTCGCTGTGGAGTGCGCACGACAGCTGCAACCTTACCTGTCTTCGGGTACTTGGCGCTTACCAGTCTTCCCCCTGCGTTCCGGGGGGCCGGGTGTCAGGTGGTTTAACTGCTGTAACAAACAGCTCTCACGGGGGGTGGGGGGGGCCGGCAGTTTCCCGCTGGGAGGATTATATTGTCTTCAGGACGCGCGTGTGAGTGCACAGCGTTCAGGGGGTGACTTGGCCGGGTTCTCGGCTCCTCCTTCCCCTGTGCGATCTGGGGGCGCCTCGCACCTGTCCCGCGTGGTTCATCGACCTGCCTGGACTGTGGGCTGACTGGGTAGCTGGTTAAACATTATTTCTGGTGTACCTGCAAGGGGGTGTCCGGAAGAGATGGGCGTCAGAATCCCAGAAGATGGGTGAGGCGGCTGGTCTCCCCAAGGAGGGTGGTGGGGGCGGCAGATCGCACAGCTGCCGAGAGCCTGCGCGGAGCAGAGGCCGAGGGCGCCGCCTCGTGGGCCCTGCTGAGCGGCCGCATCAGGCTTGGGCTCCAGTGCTCCTCGTTCTCAGGTTTCGGGCTCCAACTGGAGTCTTCGGTCCCAGCTCTCCGGCTCTCCGGCCTCGAAACCACACCACCGGCTTTCCGGTGTCTCCAGCTTTCCGACGGCAGAGACCTCTCAGCCTTCACACTCGTGAGGCCCCGACCTTGTAATAAACCTCTTTATGTGTCTGTCTCTGCGTCCACCTGTAGGTTCTGTTTCTCTGGATGGAGGACCTTGACTAAAGCAGAAGTTTCCGATAGACCTGGCCTGGGACCTCTGGTGTCTTGGCCACCTGGTTCCCTCGGCTGGAGCTGTCACGCGCCACATGCCCGAAAGCCAGGCTGGGGTGGGGGTGGGGTGTAGCTTGGCTGTGTCCAGCACGTGGGGACCGTCTGGTCAGTTTCTTTACGGATGTCATTGTGCCTGTGGGCCCAGCATCTACTACAGTGCTGGGCACAGAGTGTGCAATGAATATTTATTTAAATAGATTATTTGCCTAAGCCAATGTATGCAAGAAATTAGCCCTCCCTCCGAGATTCAGTTATAAACTTTATTCTGTCCTGAAAAGCTCAGGGAAAGATCATCTATTTATTTACATTTCATTTAATTTCAGATTAATATGAGATAGAAGGGTACAAATGTTTAGGTTACATTATTTCATTTCTATGGCAAAGTTCAAGTCGTAGTTGGGCCCTTCGCCCAGAGGGGTGTGCTGAACCAGCTCACATTGTGCACATTAGCTGGCATCTTGTCAATCCCCCCCCCCCCGCCCCTCGTTTGACTATACTTGTGTTTTTTCTTTCATGTGGGCATGTAGTCGTTTATATAATTTTTTAAAAAAATTTCAAAATATTAAGGGAGTAGAAATGTTTTTGTTACTTTATCTTGAATTATTACTTACCTTGAATAAGGCTGAAGTCGGGGCTTTCAGCATGCCCATTGGCAGAATAGGGCCTTTTGTACCCTGTAGGTAAGTTTTTATCTTTTGCCTTCTCCAAGCCTCCCCCCCTTTTGGTTTCCAATATCCTTTATATCTCTTTGTGCCTGTGTGTACCCATCGCTTGGCTCCCAATTATTAGAGAATACATGTGGTATTTGTTTTTTCATTCCTCAGATACTTTGTTTAGAATAATGGTCTCCAGTTCTAGTTGAGTAGCATTCCATGGCGCGCGTGGGCGCGCGCGCGCGCACACACACACACACACACACACACTCACCCCTACCACATTTTCTTTATCCACTCATGAATTGGTGAGTGCTGAAATTGATTCCACATATTTGTGTTTGCGAAGTGTGCTGTGATAAACATTCAGGTGCAAATCCCTTTTCTATAAAATGACTTCTTTTACTTGATACACAGTAGTGGGATTTCTGGATCAAATGGTAACTGTACATTTATTTCTTTGAGCAATCTCCATACTGTTTTCCATAGAGGTTGCACTAATTTGCAGTCCCACCGACAGTATAAATGTTCCTTTTCCTCTGCATTCACACTAGCATCTATTGTTCATGAGCTTTTAATAATGGTCTTCCTGATGGGGATAAGGTGGTATTTCATTGCAGTTTCTGTTTGCATTTCCCTGATGATTAGTGATATTGAGCATTTCTTTATATATCTGTTGGCCAATTGTCTATCTTCTTTTGCCCACATTTTAATGGAATTGTTTTTTTTTTCTTGCTGATTTGAGTTCTTTGTAGAATCTGTATATTAGCCCTTTATCAGATGGAGAGTTTCCAAATATTTTCTCCTAGTCTTTGTCTACTTACTGTTGATTATTTCTTTTGTGGTGCAGAACATTTTAATTTAATTAACTCCCATTTATTTTTATTATTGCTGTATTTGCCTTTGGGGTCTTAATCATAGATTATTTATGGGCCTCAGTCAATGTATGCAAGACTTTTCCTACATTTTCTTCTAGAATTTTTATGGTTTCATGCTTTATGTCTTTCATTCATCTTGAATTAATTGTGGTATATGGCAAGATATAAGGGTCCTGTTTCACTTTTCTGCATCTGGCTATCTAATTTTCCCAGCACCATTTATTGAATGGGTGTCCTTTCCTCAGTGTATGTTGTCATCTGCCTTGTGGAAGATTAGTTGTTGGAGGTAAATGGTTTTATTTCTGGGTCCTCTATTCTTTTCCATCAGTGTGTGTCTTGACTTTTGTACCAGAACATGCTGTTTTTGCTTATTCTAGCCTTGAAGTCAGGCAAGGTGATGCCTCCAGATTTGACAGCATCGGTCTTATTTCCTTCTTTGAGACCCAGCTAAACCAAAAAGTCCCTTCACTGTCCAGAGCTTCAGTTTCTTCATTTGTTGGCAGAGACTCCAGGAGGGCAGAGGGAAATGTGGGCTTTGATTCATATGGGATCAACAGCACAGCTGTGTTTATGGAATAGAGCTGAAATTAATGTTTCTAGATTGATTTTCTGACTAGCCCTTTGCTTAAGATTGACACATTCCTCAGAGTCTGCTGTGCTCTGAGGGAGATACATTAAAAAGAAGGACTCCCAGGCAGGTGTATGGGAATGATCCAAATGGTAAAATGAGGGATGTCTTTCCCATCCCTTTCAAGGGCTAGCAACAAGCCTATAGCATAATTCAAGAGTGTAGGTAGCATTTAAGACCTCAGTCAACCTTTAATGGTAATTCTTCATGAATGTTGTGGTTTACATTGGAATTACAGAAAGCACTTTGACAAACCTTTGGTTATATGCCTGAGTTCACGTGTAGAAGCCAAATTGAGGGGGAAAAACCCCCACCATAGGATGCATACTGCACAGGGCATACTTATGGCAAAAATTATTTGTCATTTATATGAAATTCTAATTTAATTGGAAACCCTGAATTTCATCTATCAGCCTTACTCATGCAGTCCTCCAGGCTCCAGTGCTGACTTTGCAAAGGCTGCTGTCTCCCCTTCTGATGAGTTTAATGGTGTCATGGGACCTTTCATAACATGTGCACTGTCACAGTGTCTCGTCCTTCCTTTTCCATGTCTGCTTATTACCTGAATGACCGACTCTGGCATTCATACGTGAGTTTCCTATCTCTATTTCAGTGATTTGCTGAGACGGCAACCCCGTCTTTCTACATGTCCTGGCCTGCGAGTCATTTTGCTTTCTACCTTTGAGTAGAAGGGATCTTTCTGGCCTCCAATTTATCTTCCTTTCTGCCTGAACAAAATTACTCAGCCACATCCCTAATGATTATATCTGCATCTTCTTTATTAAAGTTGGGGTCAGCCTTAACATCTGTGAGCCATGTTCTGATTTAAATAGGATATACTTGTCTTTGTCCACAGCTACTTATAAATTTTAATTAAATTGAGTATATATTAAACTGAATTATTTTATAAGAACCCACACATTTGATAAGAAATGTAATTATCTGTGTTTGTAATGCTATAGTTTTATATTTTGAAATCCAAAATTTAAAAGGGAAGAAGTCATTTTGGTCGCCTCAAGTAAGCATCTGTGAGGTCATTTCTGGCTTTGATTTTAATTCCTATTAGCCTCCTTCCATTATTGGAAAATACTCATCATGTATTCATTCATCTTTCAATAATTCAGTAGACATTCAGGGTCTTTTAAGTACTAGGCGCTGTGCAAGTTGCCATATTGGAAACTCAGATCTGTATATTCATAAGAATTGTCTTCCTTTGACCTTGCCTTTTGTTTTTATGTCCTTGATTGTCCACTTTTATAGCCTTCCTTAATTGTCCACTTAGATGTGAGTGGGTTATCTTTTCACTGTTCACTTAGATGTTCAACTCTGTCAATACCTAGAAAAAGATTTGAGTAAACAGTGCCTAAACTGTCTTCCTTAAAGGAGAAGAGACATGCTCTTTCATCCTTTTGTTCTCCCAGTGAAGACATATATTTGATTAGGAGGGTGACAGAAGGCTACTCATGGAAGAGAGAACTATGGGCTGAACATGGTCCCCAGAATTTGTATATGGAAGGCTCAAGCCCCAACATGACTGTATTTGCACACTTGGCTTTCAGGAGGTAATTAAGATACATGAATCCATAAAGGAATCCATAAGATACATGAATCCATAAGGTAATTAAGATACATGAATTAAGGTAAGTGAGCCCATAGGATTGGTGACCTCCCTAAGGAGAGAAAGATAAAGTTCTTTCTTTCTGTCTCCATCTGTAGTTATAGATGGAGGAAAGGTTGTCTGTAAGTCAAGAAGAAGGCTCTCCAGAACCTTACCACTTTGACATCCTGATCTGAGACTTCCAGCCTCCAGAACACCGAGAATAATCCACTTCTGTTGTTTTAGCCACCCAGTGTGTGGGATTTGGTTATGGCTTCCATGACATTGAGCCTGAGTCTAACTTTGCAGCACAGGTGGGATTTCTCTGCGTTAGCATTCTGGACCACGAGGGAGGAAAGCTCTATCTCTGTGGTAGTTTTGACCTTTGCTGTATAAGCCGAGGTCAGCCACCCCCTGATCCTGAGAATGGGATGGATTTTACCATCAGGGTGGGTGGGGAGCATTGCTTTTGACTATGGAGCAAAACTAGCCAGTTTGTTCTTGGATTGAGTCATGACCTTGGCCCATTACCACTGCATCTTGACTGATTGACTTTCTCAGCCTAGACACTTGTAATGTACAACCTTGGGTTATTCACAGAAAGATAAATGTGAGATTCAGTTTATCAGGTCCTAGAGCTTGCTTTCCCCAGGTTCCATTGGGGAAATTTTTCCATTAGAGGAAGTATTTATGCCTTCCCTTTTTTCTGAGGTCCCATTGAGTCTCACGTGTCAACAAATTTTCAGATATGAAAAAACACCCTCAAGTTCAGCTTAATATTTTATGTGCCTTTTATAGTGCTGAGCTGTGTCCAGCCCTAAAAGTGTGGTTGCTGTCTTTTCCTCTGGGTCCCACCGTCTGTCTGTCTTTGATGCCCTAAAAATGCTCTCTGAGGATCAATGGAGAGAGTACCATCCTGCAGACATAGAACTGTGACAGAAGATCAATGTGCAGTGGGGACAGTTGCGGAGAACCTTAAATAATGTTTTAAAAAGAATCTGCACTCCTTGGTGCCCTTCTGTGGAGACAGCCGGCGGGGCTCTTGCTAATGTGCTTATTTCTTCTCAGCGTGCAGAGGTTTAGTGAAACCAGCGGAGGAAAACTGCAATCAACATTCCCACTAAAGAGCATTTGGACTTAGTAAGTTTCACCTGTACCCTTCTAAAATGCACCGTAGGGACTTGCAGATTGTTCTGACACTTTTTTCCTCTCCCATTCTGGTGTGAATATTTAAAAAATATTGAACTTGGCCCTTTGCTTATGTCGCACTGTGAGACCTACTGCGTGCATATTACCTTCTTTCTAAAAGCAACACCTAGCAATTTTTACTTGCTGGCATCGCTGGTGCCCAGAACAGTGAGAGACCTTGCTGGTGAGAGCCAGAGGCTGTGTTCTCTTGTCGTCAGGTGGGGAGGAGTGAGTAAAAGTCCCATTTATCACCTTCTTGTAACAACATAAAGCATTATAAAATTGCCATCTGTAAAAGAATCTTGGAAGGAGCTAATGCTGAATACTTGCAATTCCCATGACCACGGATGCTGATTTTTGCCAGATCCCTCAAATTTATCTTACCAGCTTTGGATTTCTCCTGATGGGGCACTCCTTAGGTAATGTACTCCAAGGCTATTCTGGAACAACATTACACTCAGAAAACTTGTTAGGAACCTGGAATTAGACAAAGATAGGCAGGTCTTGAAGGGCATACTTTTGCAACAACTCCTATAGCTATGTTTGCTAAAACAATAACAATAACAACTGTAAGACATGACAAACTCAAAGGACACCCATGTATTATTGAAGCACTGTGACTCTGAGCCTTCCTGTGCTTGGGATGCTTTAGTTCACTTGCAGCTGGTAAACATGGTGCTAAAGTGCCTGTGATTTGCAGCAATGTGACTGGTATTTTGCCCTGTGTGTTCAGGAGTGAGAACGAGGTGTAAAATGCACCCCAGAGGGGGTGTGACTTCTCAGAATGTGAGAAGAAGTGGAAGAGGGTAGAGCAGAGGAGGCCATGTGTGCTGTTTTGGATGTGTAGAGGGAAGGTATAGTTTATGACATGGAGAAAGGGACATGGGAAAAGCAGGCTCACTGTTGGAGTTAGTTGCAGGGAACTAAGTGCTGTGAAGGAGTATTTTTCCAATTAAGAAATGATCATCAGCAGTGAACATTTATGGCTTGTAACGATTTGGAGAAAGAAGGACTTCAGGTCATGCAGGACACTGAAGACACACTCCCTGATATTTCTTTCTAGGACATCACAGCTGAATTAATTCTCTAGAGCTCCTCTAATCAATATGGCAGCCACTGGCCACATGTTACTATTGAGCAACTGAAACTTGGCTGGGAAATGTAGAATATTCATTTGATTTCAAAGGCTTAAGAAAAAATAATACCAGATACCAACAACCTTTAAAAACATTGATTACATGTTGAAATGATTGTCACTTTGGATAATTTGGGTTAATAAAGTACATTATAAAAATTAATTTGATCAGTTTTTTTTTTTTTTGCTTTTGGAATGTGAGTCTTAGAAGACTTATGTGGTTCACACATGTAATCCCAGCACTCTGGGAGGCTGAGGTGGCTGAATTGCCTGAGCTCACAGGTTGGAGACCAGCCTGAGCAAGAGCAAGACCCTGTCTCTAAAAATAGTGGGCGTTGTGGTGGGTGTCTGTAGTCTCAGCTACTTGGGAGGGCGAGGCAAAAGAATTGCTTAAGCCTAAGAGTTTGAGGTTGCTGTGAGCTGTGATGCCACAGCACTCTACCAAGGGTGACAAAACGAGACTCTGTCTCAAAAAAATAAAAAAGAAAGAATATAATGTGCTTCCCACTATATTTCTTTCAGACATTGCTGCTCCAGAGTTATGTAATCAGGTTAAGTCAAATCTCTCTTATGCATGATCACATTTCTAAACACTTAATTTTTTTTTTTGAGACAGAATCTCACTATGTTGCCCTCAGTAGCCTAAATTTTTGTATTTATAAAATAAATAACTGAAATTCTTTAAATTATTCTTCAGAGGATTTGGTTCCAGAGGTCTCACCCAGCAGAATATTCCAGGGATCAAACACCCATTTGTCAATGTCTTCCTTAAAAGTCCAAATGAAGTTGAGGAAGGAACATAGGGAGGGTAAATAGGACAAGGGCCTGCAAAGCCCATGATATAGACTCAGCATGCTGTAGGTCTAACACTAACAGTTCAGAATCTTTCCACAATAACTCCACTTGTGACGTGAGTAGAGGTCTGCCTAGGATCTGACCTGTAAGAGTAGAATGGCCCTCCCAGCCTGTTTCTCACACCTTCCTACATTTATCTGGAGTCCCAGATCTTCCTGCATTCTCACAGAGCTCTGAAGTGTAGACTCCGTCAGACCCTTCCACTTACTCTCCTTGGGAGAGAAGATTGGTTTAAATCGTTGCCTTGCTTATAAACCCAAGAGATGTTGCATTTTTAACAACCATGCCTCTGACATTTGAAACTCCAGTACATGAAAGCTGAGTAAGACAAGTTCCACTTTCTCTGTTCTCTGGCTTCTGATTGTCTGAGCATTCCACACGGGCAGTGTGTCCACTCCAGACTCAGAGTAAACCACACTAGGAGATATCGGCATGGCCTCAGAGGATTCAAAATGCAGGCCCTCAAAGTGTTGTGCAGGTGCTTGTTTACTTGCACCAGCTGTGCGGAGGAGCAGGACTGTGTAGCTGGGGTTTTATTGCACTAACATCTAATTGTGTCCTGTCACAATTGCATCAAACTAAGTGGAGGTGGAGAGATGGAGGGAGGAGAGAGGTTTGCTTCTGAAGGAGGAAAACAGGTGCAGCTTGTGAGACAGCATTCTCTCCATTTTCCTTTGGACCACTACTCATCATATTTATTACTTGTTTAACCTTTGGGATTATTTACAAAGCTTTGAAAAATTTTGGCCAATTGAAAGTTCTTTTTTTTGAAGATGTTTGGTGCTTTAATCATTTTAAGAAGATAAAGCTAAAGCTAAAGTCTTTTAGCCTTTATTTAGATAGCGATAAACCTCTAAATTTGTGGACATATATTTTTAATTGTACCCCAAGGAAATAATATTCTAATCCCTTATGAGTCATCATTCAAATTCCAGCAAACATTCTGCTGATTTATTTACCTTGCTCTAGTGTCCAAAGACATTTCTATTTGGTGAATCACCTTGGGGTTTCTCTGCCCCTCTTCTGGGCATTGTCTTCTCATCTGGGTCTCAGTTGTGGGGGTCACACTGCTCCCTGACAGTGTTGTGTTCATTGCCCTGAACACCTTATCTCACATACGATCATCGCTGAAGGCATCGTTGGGGCCTCTTAGCAAAAGGTGCTTTGTAAAAAATAACGCTACACGGATGAAGGAGCATTATTATTACATTAGCTTCTCTCTCCCCAACTACTTGTTCCCCAGTCTTCCAGAATGACTACATTTGCCATCTGCTGGCCCAATTACCTAAATGATTCAAATTCTTTTAAACCTGGTCACACAGCTCCTCATTTTTCTTTCCAAGTCCCGTTTTAGTGCTGTCGGCAGATTTTAGAGCCTCAGTGTTCAAATTCTCGTCAGAGCCACTTAGCTTTATGGCGCATAGCCGCTGTCCTCGAAGGAGCCAGGGACCCTCCTTGCTAACTTGAAGTTGAAGGCAGAGGCAGGACACTCGGTTTGTTAACCTAGTGTTTTCCTTGTTTTTATCGGCTCTTAATTTTGTTGTCTATCACCTCTCAACTTAAGACTTTACATAGAGCCTTGTTTTAAAAATCCAAGTGAGTTGAATGACTCCTGCTCTCTCTCCACATCTTTATCAATTCAGTTGAGGGTGAATCATTTTTGACTTCTTGGCCATATGGTTTAAAAATGAAATTCTGGAAAGTTAGTTGTGGATGGCCTCTTTTACATCTGAATCCTTTTTGCTTGAGCAATTTTTTCCTCCATCTTATTTGCCTTAGTAGACTTTAAAAAGTGATTTTCTTTCCAGATTAGCTCTCTAGCAGAAAATTTAACTTATATTCTAAATTTCTATGCTCTGTTCAGGATGCTGGTTATGTGTGAGAATATATTGTTTAAATCCAACTGAGTGAAGCTTGAGATTGAACATGGAAGCTGAGAATCATTCAGGACCACAAGGATTCCCCGTTACCATAGGGCACAGGTGTACGCAAATGGGCACCAAGTGCTTCAGTGTGGGTTTTCGGGCAACTCACATATTTTGGTGACTGCCATAGCCTGGACCTCTTCTCTCCATGCAGATACTCGATTCCTTATTATGCCTTACTTGTTAATAAGAAACAGTGATTTTCAGTCAAAGTAGATAATTTATTTGACTCCAGTTTGTATGGCAGTCATGGGCTTAACAACTATAGACAATACAAAACAATTTTAAAAAGTACTCCTGAATGTTTTGTTCCTGTAGTCAAGGACAATGAAAACTTAAAATATCGGTTTTAGATATCAAAACACTTCACAATTAATTGGTGAATTAGTTGTATAAACAGTATTCATTGCAGGAAATCAGAGAAGTGAGGGACCACTTTTCAAACATTTCCAAAATGGGTTTTTTATTATTTTTTTATACTCCTGGAAGTAATATATGCTCATTATAAACACTATGTAGAGATGTTAAAAAGAAGGAACCAAAATCCGTTAACTCTACGCAGAGGAACCACCATTAACAATTTAGGAGATAATCTGCCAGGCTTTTTTGGTTCTCAAAAAAAGTGCCATTTAGCTTTTGCTTTATAGAAAACCACTCTGTGTCTTTCAAACCACTCTAATGGTTTGAAATGCTAACATTTATTTAGTTAATGATTCCTAAGGTTGGCAATTTGGGCTAGGTTCAGCTGGGAGACTGTGGTACTTTATACAGACCAGTCTCAGGTGTGATCAGCTGGACTTGCTCTTGTGTGGCAGGTCAGCTGGCAGATTGGCCTCACCTGCACAGGTGTCTCGAGCCCTTCAGGGTGTTCTCTTGCTCCAGCAGCCACCTGGGCTGCTTCACACAGTGGTCTCAGGTTTCAAGAGCAGCAGAAAGGCAACCCCAAATGTGCAAATACTTTTCAGTCATTGCTTACCTCACATTTGCTTCTGTCTCACTGGTAAAGTTGAAATAGAGACAACGTGAGAGGGACGGTCAGAGGGTTTGGCTACAGGGAGGCTTGAACAAACTGGGGATATTACTAAAATCAACCACTGTAAACCAGGTCTACAAAGTTGTAATAGTAAGATAAAAAATAAAAGAGCTCTTACCAGGCATGCTGTGTAGAGCTCTCCAGAGACATGGAACCAGATATGATTGTGTGTGTGTGTGTATGTGTGTAAAGAGATATATTATAAAGTGTTGGATCATGTGTTTATGGAGCTGGGCAAGGTCCAATATCTGCAGGGTGAGCTGGCAAGCTAGAGATTCAAGAAACTGATGGTTTAGTTCCAGCCTAACTCTGAAGGTTTGAAAACTAGTAAGACTAATAGTCTTCTCCAGTCCAAAGGCTGGGAGGTTTGGAAAACAAGAAGAGCCAATGTTTCAGTTTAAGTCCAAAGGCAGGAAAACCTGTCCCAGTTCAGAGGCAGCCAGGCAGAAAGAATTCTCTTATTTGGGTGGGATATATGTGTGTGTGTCCATTTTTAAAATTCTTTTTATAGTCTTTAATGATTCTATGAGAACCACCTACCTTAGGGAGACCAATCTGTTTTACTCAGTCTATTAATTTACATGCTAACAAACCCAAAAACATCCTTACAGAAATACTTACTATCACATTTGACCAAATATCTAGACATCCTATGGTCCATAGAAGTTGACACATACAATTAAGTATCACACATGCTGTTGTAAATCCTATTTTTAAATTGTAAATATTTACCAATGACCTTTTTCTTTGTGTCAGTAAAGATAGGTGTACACCATCTTTTTTTGTTGACTGTATAGCATATTATGAATGATGTGCATAATTTATTTCAACTCAGTTGAAATTTAGGTTATTATATTTTACTGCTATATTTTTGTGATGAAGTTTGATCCTTATTATTAAGTTGTCCTCTAAAAAAAGTCTTTACATTCTCACTAAAAAGTTTAAGAAAGAGTTGATTGTAATACCTTCATAACATTGAGTGTTACTTCATTCAGAAAACATTTATTGAGTACTTACGAGGTGGCAGATTCTGTGTGAGGAGTGAGGTGCGTATTTAGCAGAACAGGCGAAATTCTTGCTGTCCTGAGGCTTCCTTCCTAGTGGGAAAGGCACACAGCAAGCATGTAGCTCAGCAATGCAACCATTTGAATTGGATGTTGAAGTACGCAAAATAGAGGGGAGTCAGAAGGATGGCATGGACCCTTCTGGAGATTTTGCATGACTGAAATTGTCAGTGAGGTAAAACCCAGGGGTCAATTGGTTTCTTGAACCAATTTTAGAGAACTCACATAGGTGTAGTTTCCAGTCCACCTTGGTGCCAAGCTGTATGAGGAGTCTGTTATTGTCATTCTGGACTAAAATAGGTCCATGTATGTTGAATTAATAGTTATTTGATTATACCATGCGTTTCCTTTTCTACTGACAGTTAATTTGGTTTGATTAATCTGACTTTGCATATTAATAAAGTCAAATTAGGTATAAATTTTGTTCCCTAATTCAGCACTGAGCTCACAGCAGGTTTTCACAAAGGCTAGTGATAGGTGATTGTCCATAAGTCTCCCACCACAGATGTCCGATCTGTATTTCTTCATGTCATGGTGTTTATTACCTAATGTTCCACTTTTCAAAATATAATCACTTTTGAATAGAACTGTTTCTGTAATTAAGATATGCTGCCACCAGGAGGCAGTGCTGTAGTTCATCCACTGGGCCTTGGTGCACCACGTCAATCATCATGTGACAAACAGGACAAGAAATCACTAGGTCATTTTATTATAAAGGTTACTCTTACTTTTTAAATTTGAGTTCAACATTAACCTGAATAATGTATAATTACTTAAAAGTGGTTTGTAAAAAAAATGATAAAAGTCTAAGGTGCAATTTGGTGCCTTTATTCTTACCAGTCTGTTTCCTTTGTAATTCTCCTGCAGTATTTTATAGCAAAGCCCAATGAGAGCTCCCAGAAGATCTGCATTTCAGTCTGCTGGTAGCTTCAGGCTGACCAGGGCTGAGGGGATCAGGCTTACCTGCTCACCCACTTCAACAGGTTGGATTTTTTCTATGTAGGAAAACTCAGTTAGAAAAAAATAAATCTGCAGTGCACTTTGCCTGTATGTTTATAAAGTCCTCAGAGAATATTCCGATTATGTTTTCTGTTGTTACCTCTTCATTTTGTTTTCAGAAGCGCTCATAACTCAATGTCCTCTTAGCTATTTCTCTTCTTTAACTAGAACTGAACATAACTGGGTTTGCATCAGATGCTTATTTATCTCTCCAATAAGCTGTAAAGTGTGGCAAGAGCTTAATATAGAAGCTTAAGGTAGTCACAAAAATTACTTTTCAAAACTGTTTTCTTCAAATTTTATATTTCTTACATAGAGCCAACCATTTTGAACATAATTAAATTATGCTTTTGGAAAGAAGTTTAAATTGCCTTTTATAGTCATTGAAGAAAGTGAGCATCAGTGACTGAGCCTCCCAGCCTTCCAGTGTGCTCTGAGCTTTGGGGACAAGAATAGGGTTTTTCAGATGATGATAAGGCTGACACCTGGCTGCCAGAGCCGGTGGGGTCACAGCAGGTACAGTGGGCAGATTTTGAAGGGAAGAAAGGCTGGGAGCTCATGGTGGCCCCTGGGGATACTTGTGTGCAAGCTGATGTCTGACTCAGTTTCCCAGGTATACAGCTTTTATCCCCATAAACACAGGTCACCCTGGGCCTAGTCTCAGATGGAAAGATCTGAAGTTCAGTGGGCCCATCACTCATTAGGTGGTTGTGTTAGGAAATAGATCCTTGAACATCTGCCCAGGACCTCCAAGTTCGAGCCAGAGGTTTTGGGTCCCTCTGGGACTCAGGAAACACCTCTGAATTCTTTTGGGATTTTTGTGAAAAGAGGCCAACATCACATTTTCTCTTCTCGCTTCTTAAATTTTAATCTGGGGGCTATTCCCTTGAAGGACTCTGAACAAGGATAAGGGGGCTTCCATGGGTCAGGGTAGGGTCTCCTGCTGGCAGCCTCAACACAGCTAATTATCAGCAAGAAGTGAAGTCATGGCAAGTGTTTGGGCAAAGCTGTGTATCAGGGAGCACTGTCTGGCTCCAGCCCAACAGTGCCGGCCCTGGGGCAGCACTGGACTCTGAGCCTTTGGCCTTGGTGAGGGGCCTAGGACCATGGTAGCCCAGAGGGCAGGATGAGTGGAGTGGGTCTCTGAACATAAGCTTTGGAGGACTGAAAGACTTTTGCAACTGGTTTTCAGACGAGAGATAAGTTTCCAAATACAGAGTTCCTTTATGGAAAGTGGAGGAAAAATCCACTTGGGCTGAAATGTTCAGGGACGTTCACAGGATGCAGCATCTCTGACAGCTGACGAGAACTACGCTGCCCCTGAGCTGTGCGCGGCTCTCGGGAACGGTCTCCATGGCAGGGCCTCGGGGCCACGGAGAGAGCCTGCTGTCCCTCAGTGGAGTGTGTGTTTGGGGCCGGAGGGTGTGCTGTATTCTCCTTCAGCCTTCAGCAAACCAGGTTCAAACTTCTGAGCGAGGAGACGGGCAATGGCCAGACCACACATAAAAACAGTATCGCGCCCACCCACCGCCTGCAGCAACCAGCCCCGGCACCAATCCGTTGTCTGCGGGTCCAGCCCCGGGAGCCAGCCTGCTGTTTAGAAATCGGACTTATAGGAATTCAGATGACTATCTAGTAACAATACAGGAAGCCCCAAAATTGCTTCTGTAATCATCGGCCCCAAATAGCTGGGACTTGATTCATGACTCACAACTCCTCTAAACCACCCCTCCCACTTCCAATTTAGGACTAACCAGAAAAAGCCAGATAAGCTGCCCTTACCAGTCATGTGGGATGCCGTCACAACCCAACTGAATCATCTTTAGGATATGGAAATAAAACAAAGTTCGAATCATGCTGTTTCAATTAGTCAGGTGGGAAAATATATATATATATTTTTGCTTGTTCGTTCTTTCTGCACCCCAAAGTGCATGCCTCTTGTCTTAGAAAGAGAGCCAGGCCCAAGTGATGCTGGAAGGGGCAGCTTCCTGCCGGGGAGTGGGACAAGCCCGGCAAGGCAGAGTCTCTGAGTCCCAGTGCTGGAGCTCTCTGCATTACTGACCTGTCTCAAGGAACTGGTCAAAGGCACCAATCCACAGAAAGGAAAATCAATAAGTAATTTCTTTCACCCGTGTAGCTCTGTGGGCGACAAGGACAACACCCACCCTCCACGACTGCAGGAGTGTGCCTTGAGGAAAAGGCAGTGTACCTCCCAGCTCTAAATGAAAACAGAGATGAATAGGAAAGCCTCCAAAGGCCGGGGCAGAGAGATGCTGATGTGCAGAGGGGTATTTTTCACTGGCATTTAATTTCAGTTCACCCAGCACTTTTGCATCAGGGCTTCTTGTTGGTGGAGATATAATTCTATTTACAGATTGACAACACAGAATATTTTTCAGGGTGAAGGGTGAGTTCTGAATCTCACCAATGCAGATCTAGTCCACAGCCTCCTCATCTTTTCCAGTTTGGAAAGTGCTCTACAGAAATTGCAAGTAAAGTGATGGGATGTGAGTACAGGGGGAAGAGAATCCTCCTGTGTCTTTGAAATGGAGGGCGCCACAGCCGCAATCTATCATTTGTTGCTTCCCAAGCATTGCCACTTAAGTGGAGCTGATTCAGCTGATTTTGAGGAAACAGTAACAACATCACTTAAAAGATGCTTAGTGCTTTTTGGTTGATTCATGCTTATTTCTTTGTTGCTTTCTGAAATAGGTATTATAGTCAGAGCTCTTCATTCTATTCTTTCAGTCAGTGGAAAACTGTTTCAAACATTTTCTAATCCTTTGATTAATAGGATCAGTCTGAATTAAAGAAATCAAGTACCTCCAACATTTTTGACACTAGGAAACATCCTTTTCTCTAGAAAAACTAGCAAACTCTTGTTTTCTGACTTCTGGTAGGGGATAAAATGCAGATATAACAATATTTTCAATTATATCAAGATGATGAAGCAACATAAGCCCTTAATTCATTAGTAGAATTAACGATGGCATTATGTCACCTAACAAGTCTTATTTTCCTCTGTGTGCTGAGGAGCATGAAATTATCATGTAAATAATGTCACGTCTGTGCAAACAATTTATAAGGTTCCAAATTCAAACTGAAGCTGTCATTTCCCTCCGTGTGTTAATTGTTGTCTTCCCTGAAGGTTTCATCCACCTCAAGTGGGAACTGCACACTTTATTTTTTGTGGAACACGCCTCCCTATGTGTGTTCAAGGATTTGCCCATCAGTACCATTTGGAATTAAGGTTCTTTGAGCAAAGACAGGCAGCAATGGGCTTGTATGAATTTTCTTAGCATTCCTAACTAGTTTCAAATCGCTTTAGAGGTAATATAATTTTTCTTTTCGCGTTGACTGAGTATGTGTTTAAGTCTTAATGTTTGTATACTGAAGGTCCCTGTGGCCTCCTAGCTTCCAGATGATTCTTTGCGGACCTCCATTAGACACTTCTCATGCAGAGCTGGTAGTGGTGGGGAAGGAAGCGATCATTACAGAATCACGACCGTCTTAATCACCAAAACAGCCTCTTAATTCAGGTACTTATCCAAATCCTGGAGGCTGAATGCTAAAGATTAATGGAATTCTTTTCTAGAGAAATGCAGTTTCTGGCATTGTGTCTTTTGTGTGGGTCTCCTTATTGGTTTAGATACCACACACACACATACATACACACCCTTTTACTGGGAACTTGTGTTAATTAGCAATGCAAACGTAAATGATTCCAAAGAGAACAAGGGTGTACATTCCAAACCCTTTAGATACTACGAACACGTGTTTCACATCATTTCATTAAATTCAGGCCTAGCCCTCAGGAATGCAGTTTCCTTTGCTGGGTGAATATTTCCAAGGTACCTTTTGTTCTACATTCAAATCATTTTGAATAAACGACTATTTATAATTTTGCACTGTGGCATCATCGGTCTTGCTACAATGCCATTCCGTCAGGCACTTGTATTCAGCACCAAACTAATTGCAAATCAAGTTTTAGCATTTCAAGGATGTGAAGGCTGGAAAATATTTTCTCCTGTCACTTGGGCTCTGGCAGAATAACAAGATAACAATTTTCTAGCCCTCCTTCTCCACGCTGCATTATTAAAAAGGCTGTTGTCAGTGGAGGCCTTTTAGAGTGTGGGCTATATGTGTGTGTGAGGGTGTGTATGTGTGTAAGTGGGGTGTGTGAGGGTGTGTGTGTGTGTGTGTGCGCGTGCAGGTTTGTGAGGGAAGGAGGTTTTCAAAAGGACACAACATGCTCAGATATAAAGACTGACCCCGGAAGGGAACTGCTGCAATTTGGAACCTAAGCCTTAGACCAGGCGTCTTGGTCTAATGCTGATACAGGTGGATTCTGCTTTTATGAATATTGGCTGTTTGGACACTCATTTCCCTATTTACCTTCAGCATCAAACTCGCAGAAGTGATCAGACAGTCCTGCTTTTGCTTCCGGCTAGCATTTTCAGCACCCAATTTGACAAAATGCCTTGTGTTAAACATTTATTTTGCCCTGTGGGTTCTGTCAGTGGCCACATTACAAATTTCATCCCGTTCTGTAAGTAGTGATCTGAACAAAGCACTCACCAGGGGTCCCTCTCAGCGGACTGCGACCCCTCTGAGGGGTCCAGCAGAGGTGGCTTCCCTCCCAGGTGTTCATCGCCCACGGGCACCACTGGAGGAAACGTGTGGTCCAGTGAATACTGACCGAGGACCCATTATGGAATGTCATAGTCCTTGAAAATAGAAACAGGGTCCTTGGAATTACCTACATCATTTATAGATCCGGATTACTCTGGTGTTGATGCAGCCAGCCAAGCAAGGAGTGACTTCCAAGAGCATCATAACTGATGGCATTTGTGTTTATGACAGTTTGTCAGGAAAATGAAAGACTAGGGTGCAGTGTCATTTTCCTGCACCTTCGAATCATTTACAAACGTGCCCTCGGAAGGAGTGTTGAGAACCGGATGAAAGATTCAAGTTGTGTGCTGACACCACGTGACTGTCGTCTGGAGCTTGTCCTTGGGGAGGTGGCATTTACAGAGTGTGTCCCCCTTCCCTCACAGTAGGGCAGATGGACTTTTGAAAGGGTGACCCGTGGATAAATGCCTCGTGGGAGATCACAGAGATATTATTGCCTGCTTCCCCTTCCTTGGCCACTCTGTAGCCATTCATTCATTCACTCATTCATTCACTCATCTGCGAGTGCAGTTCCAGGAATGATAATGAGATTCAGAGCTCTAGGGATGCAAGATCACTGTCTTCGAGGAACCCGTCAGATTTTTTAACGGACCATGATAGTTCCTTCAATACAGCCTTTCAGAAAATAGCAACTGCTGTGTGTAACTCTTTCAACACTCTGAGGGACACCCAGCACGTGGCCCGCCTCGTTCTAGGTGCTAAGAGTGGAGCAGCAAACCAGCCAGCGCCAGGTTCTACCCCGACAGATCACACACGAGAGGGGGCGAGAGACGGGGAAGACACAAACGTGGAAAATGAAGTCTCACGGAGAATAAACACGAGCGAGAACACCAAAGGAGGTGTGGGCGGAGACTGAGAGGGCACGGCGTGGGTGCCGTCGGGGACCGGCTTCGGGGGAGCCCCAGGTGCCGGGAGGAAGCAAACGATTCTGGGAAGTCCCTCTGCTCCTTTGGGAGCGCACAGGCAGCCCTGGCAGAGCTGCCCTCAGAGCTTCGGTTTTGAGTTCCGTGCTCCTTGTTCCACTAATATTGGGCCTCAATTTCTTTTAATAGAAAAGAAAGTTAAAAAAGAAACCCTACAGTGTGTTCCATAACCCTGATCTCCAGGTCCAGTGCTGTCCTGAAGGGGCCAGGGGCATCTGGAGCAGGATGGGCATTGCCCTGCCTCAGCCTCCTTTCTGTTCACGCAAGTTGGCGGAGATGTCCTCTGAAGTTCCTGACACTTGCGTGGCCCTCACGTGAGCCCGTGTGTGCGCTCCGCATGCGTTGCTGTGTGAGCCCATGTGGTCTTTCCCTAGGGCTTTAGTCCAGGTAGGGCAGCCCTGGGGATCAGGGCTGGCTTCAGGGTCTTGCAGGAGTACTTTCCTGGGCCCTCCCTGAGCCCTCACAGCATGTGGCATCCAGGCAGTCCTCACATTGGCTGTCTTGGAGATGGTGGCAGGTTCTTGCCCTGCCTGGCTCAGTGTGGCCACATAACCACTGGGCTACAGAAAAGGGGACCCCTTTGGAAGAGGAGGTTGCTCCTGCCCTCCATCTTGGTGTCCCTGGCACGGCCCACAGTAGACGCTCTGAGCCATCACTGCCGAGAACTGGCCTGGGCTCACTGCGTCACACAGGGCTCTGAGGGTTATCCCCTCGACAATCATCGGGTCAGCAGTTAGAGGTGGTTGAAGTTAGCTATGTCCACCAAACCTTGCTGCTAGGTTGTAGTGAAAACAACTCTCAAGGTTTTTCCGAGCGTTTCTGAGGTGGAGAACGGAGCGACTGCGGGGGTGAGGGGCTGGCGGGCAGGCGGGTCGAGAGGCACTGCCCAGGCCGGGCTGGGCCAAGCCCAGGAGCGCGGGGGATGTAGCAGGCCACTCTGCCCATGCCACAGTGCCCGGCCGCAGGTGGAGCTGGAGGCGGAGCCTGGGGAGGCGGCGGGGCCCGAGCGCAGCCCTAGGCCCCCCCCGCACGGAGCCGGGCCTGCTGCCGTCTCCGCCGCCCGGGCCCCCCGCATGCAGCCCACGCTGCGGAGGTGACACTGCAGGGCTCGAGCCGCCGCCATCGCTACCATGGACGAGCAGGAGGCATTGAACTCTATCATGAAGGATCTGGTGGCCCTCCAGATGAGCCGACGTCTCCGGGGGCCTAGATGTGAGACCATGAAGAACAAGGACACGGGTCACCCAAATAGGCAGAAAAAACACAACAGCAGCAGCTCAGCCCTTCTGAACAGCCCCACAGTAACAACAAGCTCATGTGCAGGGGCCAGAAAAAAGAAATTTTTGAGTGACGTCAGAATCAAGTTTGAGCACAATGGGAAAGGCGAATTACAGCATTCACCCGGCCTGTGAGCTATGAAGATGGGGAGCACAAGGTGACTACGGTGTTTGGGCAACCTCTTGATCTACGTTATATGAACAATGAGCTGTCCATCTTGCTGAAAAACCAAGATGACCTTGATAAAGCAATTGACATTTTGGATAGAAGCTCAAGCCTGAAAAGCCTTAGGATATTGCTGCTGTCCCAGGACAGAAACCATAACAGTTCCTCTCCCCACTCTGGGGCATCCCAATAAGTGCGAATTTAAGGCTTCCCAGTCCGCAGGGGATATAAATACCATCTACCAGCCCCCTGAGCCCAGAAGTAGGCACCTCTCTGTCAACTCCCAGAACCCTGGCCAAAGCTCACCTCCCCCTGGGTATGTTCCTGAGCGGCAGCAGCACATTGCCTGGCAGGGGTCTTACACCAGCATTAACAGTGAAGGGGAGTTCATCCCGGAGACCAGCGAGCAGTGCATGCTGGATCCCCTGAGCCGTGTAGAAAATTTCTTGTCTGGAAGTTGTCAGTCCTTGGACAGCCCTTCCTTCCGGAAATCACGAATGTCCTGAGCCCAGAGCTTCCCTGACAAGACAGGAGTACTCAGATCTGGAAACTCAGCTATATGACAAAGGGGTCAAAGGCGGAACATACCCCCGGCGCTACCATGTGTCTGTGCACCACAAGGACTGCAATGATGGCAGAAGAACATTTCCTCGCACACGACGTCATCAAGGCAACCTGTGCACCCTGGTGCCCTCCAGTTGCTCCCTGAGCACAAACGGTGAGAACATGGGTCTAGCCGTGCAATACCTGGACCCCCGCGGGCGTCTGCGGAGTGCCGACAGCGAGAACGCCCTGTCTGTGCAGGAGAGGAACGTGCCAACCAAGTGTGAGGAGCGGTCCCTGGCTAGGAGGAGACTGCCCAGGCCATCTCAGACAAGCTGCTGGGCTGGAGCACAGCCAGGCCACCTGGGCCCTTTAGCTCAGCAGGCAATGACTCTAGCCCCTCTTCACCACATCAGAAGAGCCTTGGAGTGGGCATCAGACCTCCGAGACCCAGGGCCTGATCCATTATTGTGTGACAAGCCACTTCTTTCTGGTCTTTAGTTTTCCATGTTTAAACTGAAGAGCATACCCTTAATCCCTGCCATATTAAAATATTTAGGGGATTTCAAAGTAAAGGTATTTGGTCAATGCAGAAGAGTATTTAAGTATGACTTTAGCTAATCGTCTGCTTTTCTGACTCTGACCTTACGGTCAGCTGGACCAGGGTACTACTGTGTGTGCTCCACACTGGGGTAGTGATGGTGGTGCTGGGTCAAGGGGGTGGACACTGAGCCAGAGGTCCCATTACAGAATTTGGAGAATGAGGTGGTTATCAATAAATGATATACATGAAAAAAAAAAAGAAAACAAGTCTCAAGTCAAATGTGCCATCTCTAGAAAGCAGGTTACAAGCAGTGCTCATCATGGCAGGGTAAGTGTCCTCTGGGTGATTACTGTGCATCTCGCAGGGAAGACTCCGTCACATCCATGGGCCAGTTTTCAGGGGCAGCGCACTGCCATCCTCTCAGGCGTCAGGTAGGTACCCAGAACTCTGGTTCCGCGGCTTCTAGTCGGACGGTTTGGGGTTAAGCCTTCATGCGGTGCCTCTGGGTGGGCCTCAGACTTGGAATCTTCCCTGAGCCCCACAGTTTTTAATCTGTCTGCCTTTAGATATGTACAGATGCTAACGTTTTAATGGCTCAAAGCCCTTTTCTCATTGGCAACTTTGTTTTTAAGACGTAGGTAAGCTGAGCGGCAAGAACAACTTTCCCCTCCTGCTCCCGCTCCCCGGGCCTCGCTAAAGCAATTCTCCTTCTGAGTCAAATGTGCTGTGATTGAAAATGTGACTCATCACAGTCCTGGTAGGGGGCAAGTCCCTGCCTCATATTCTTTTGCAGGAAGGAGGAGGACAGTGCCATGGGCGGGAATGCTGAGGACAATGCGGGGGCAGGAGTGGTGGGGTGTTGTGCAGAGGGTGAGTTGGGTCTAGCAGGTGGTATGGCTTTGGCTGTGGGGTGTGAACTTCATGCAAGGGCCTGCTGCAGTGTCCTCCCTCACTCTGGGGTCCCGCAGCTCACAAGGTGGAGGAGGAGAGTCATGTGGCTCCCCAGGTAGTGGCCAGTGGTGCCAGATGCAGAGTCTTTCTTTGGAAGTGGACAAAGTTAGCTTTCTCTTCATCTGTGCAGAACGGCCATGGACGAAGGGCCTCACAGGGACCCTTTCAAGCTCCATGAATTTCCTGCTACAGTTTTTCAGGCAAGACCCAGAACATTCAAGCTGGTCATTCCGATTGCTTCAGGAATCTCGTCAGGTATTTCAATAGGGAGCACGGGCATTTCTCCTCTCTTTGTATTTATTCTGCCTCCTGCAGCCACGTCGCTCCATGTCAGGAAGCAGGTGCTTCGCGCTGGGCAGGTCAGCTCTTTGTTCAGTGAGCACAGACTGGACTGTGTGGGAGCCACGTGGGGGACAGAGGGCTTGGAAAGAGTCAGGCTGTAGTCAACTCACTTGTTTTCACCCTTGGCTGCACTTCCCAGCAAAAATGCCAATATATGGCCCTTGCTCAGACCACTGATACCATACATAATCTCTAGGAGGTGGGGCCTGCTTATAGCTTTTTAAAATCTTTTAAAAATTTTGAGTGCATAGTCAGGGGTGACAACCACTGTCAAGGTGCTGAAAGCAGTATATTCTTAATGAACTAAACTGTGTTTTGTTCAGATTCTTTTATTAAAGGCTGGGTCAGATTGTGTGGTGTCCAGTCGAGGGAGAGATGAGAAATGGGGAGGATACCCCTTTGCCCTGGGTGTCGGTCAAGGGCAGCAGCTGCGCCCATTCTGGCAGGCAGTGGTGGGTGATGCCCAGAGTTGGCAGGGTTGCCGCTCCAGGCAGTCTGCCTGTTCCTCATAATGCTGTTGTCAGTGGGTGGGGCGGTAGGGAGTAGGGGCTGGATTCAGGATTCAGGGAGCACGGCACAGGGGCAGGAATGGGAGACAAGCTGTATGGCGGCTGTTCTTCCTCACTGCCACTCTGGAAGGAGTTACAAACCCGTGTCAGTTCTCCTTGGGGTTGAGGGGTATCTCTGTCCAGGAATCCCTGGGAGGGAGAGAGAGGGTGGGAGTCGGAAGCCCTAGAGCCTGGGATGTCACCTGCTGGGAGGCAGAGTTCTGAGTGCCCAGAGGGGCTAAGGCTTCCCCTGTCCTTGCGATTTCCCACTATAGCTGCCCCATCAGGATAGACTTGGCCTGTGGGCAGAGATCACGGGGTAAGATCCTGCTCTGGAGAGACAGAGAAAGAGATTGGGGGGCCGAGTCTGTACCCCAATACCTTAACATGTAAGCAGCCCCATGCCAGTATGACTGGCAGCATTCATTTTGTGTAATTGGCTTTAGTAATTTAAAGCATTATCTTATTATTAGTTTCTTCTATCTCTTCTCTAATCAAGTTTCCTTCCATCATGACTTAGAAGAAATTGAAAACTCCCAGAATGCACCAGTAAGACTGCTGACACCTTGGCCGGTTTAAATTGGCCTCTAGAAGATTTGACATCGCTCAAGTGAGCTGGTCTCCTGTAATCACAATTCTTCTCTCCTCTCTCCAATCCTGCTAAAAGCCACTCTTTAATTATAAATAGAAAATGTAAAGGTTGGTTTTTCTGCCTTGCATTCATCATAGAGATGTATAGTAAATGCAGCAAAATTGCATTGCTAAACTTGAACTAGTCTTAAATCAAACTGACCTTTAAATTATCCTTCAAATTTCCTCTCCCCTGCCCCCATCCCTAAGCAACTATGGGCCCACAGATTAACTTTTATTAATAACATATTAAATTAGATTAGTTTTATTTGAGCTCAGACTGAAAAGGTTGGAAAATAGCTTTTATTGCATGCTTTAGGTGAAACCTAGTGTAATGTATTATATTAATATGGTATTTGATTCTCCAACTGAGATAAAACAGAATTATGCTGGAGAACAGAAATCACTATGCAATCTCAGATCAGACCAAGTCATCAAAACTAGAGGATGAATTTCTAAAATGCAAAACCAAAGACTCAGTAGCTGAGATGGGGGCTGTGGGTCTCTCCCGTCTGAGAGAGGTGTTGCCTGTGGTTTGGCACCTGGGGGCCGTGACCCCTTCTCATTCATTTATCTGCCTATTGCCCTTCCTCAGCGACCTTCTTCCAGGCCTTCTCACATCCTCTAACTCTCTCTGCTTTGGCTGTTATCCATGCTGTATTTCTGGTTCCTGGCAGAGGATGGAATGGCAAGTGAATCACTTTGAAGAAGTCCCTGGTCTAACGCTTGACTCCAAAGCAGAATCCGGCTAGCTTACAATTGCAGGACTGTGACGTAGCAGGTTGCAGCAACTGCCCGGAACACGGTAGATACTGCAGCAGCTCTCCCCTCCCCCAGTCTGTCCAGCCAGATTCCTCAATTTCCCTCCTCTGGGGCTCAGTAGCTTGGAAGAATAAAGTCAGATAAAATATATCTCCCTCTGTGCACCTGCAAGAATCCTCATCCACACTGTAGAAGATGCCAGCATTCACTGTGTGCCCTCTGGAGTAGAAGAAGAGTGGCACAGAACACGCTCAGGAAGCTGTGCCAGCTCACGTGTTTCTAGGATGCAACCTCTCCCTGTGTGGAGGGTTTGGGCCATGCTCTTTATTCTTAGTTTCCTCATCCATGGAAGGGAGACACTAAGAGTCACCTGGATCTTTGTACCCCGAATGAATCCCTAATAATAAAAAGAAAAAAAAAAGAGTAAGTATCTTTTAGTGTGGTTGTGGGGCTGGAATGAGTGGATTTGTGTAATGGTGCTGAATCACACAGCGGCTCAGTGAGGGTTTGCTAACAGCTGTGAGCAGCCCCGGGGAGTCCTTTGATGACAGCTGTGTGTTTGGACTTAGAAGAGATGTGAGACTCTGACATTTGAAGATGAATTAGGAGAATGGTGTGAAATAGTTCATACGTCTTATTTATCTGTTGTTGATTGAATTGTGACAAGAGTGTCAAAGAGGCGAAAAGTTCATGTATTAAAGTCTTAACCCTCAGTACCTGGGAGAGTGAGCTTGTTTGGAAATAAGGTCATCACAGAGGTGATTAGTTAGAAGGGGCATCAAAGTGGGTCATTTGGCCATAGAGAGGTAAACAGAGAGAATGCCGTGTGAACATAAAGACAAGCGTCTGAATAAGTGTGAACACGAAGAACTCGCAGAGGTCCCAGCCTTCGGAAGGAAGCGCCCCTGCCAAGACCTCGATTTCAGACTTCTGGCCTCCCAAATGTGAGACGATGAATTTCTGTTGTTGAAGCCACCCAGTCCGTGGCATTTTGTCATGGCAGCCCTTGCAAACTATTACAGCATTATTATGAGGATGAGGAAATAAAGGAAAAATGTATGAAAACATGAAACAGAGTAAAGGAATGAAATAAGGAAGTAAATGTTTACTGTACACATCAGATTCTAGTGTCTCATATCATTTAAAAAAAGTATCTACTACAAGGTAGATCTTTAATTCTAATTTTACAGACCCCAATTCTCAAAGCTTAGCCTGTACATGAAGTGCTCCAGATCACATCATTGGGACGCAGGAATAATGGAACAACTCTCCGTGACCATTATGGAACAAAAGTTCAGAGCTAAGTCTGTATGCCTTCCAAACTATTTTCCATGTGCTGTGCCTGAGATGAGAAGGTGTTAAATTCAAAAGAGACAATTGTACCTATAAAAAAGTTCTGCTCAGTTCTTATTATGGTCTTTTGGGTTCTAAGAAACAGAAATACACCCTGGTTCATCTAAAAGAATGGTGGTGGGTTTTTGTTGCCTTACTGAAAGTCTCAGGTGAGACCCTCATGAAACCCAAGAAAGAAAATAACCTGTGGTTAGTTACCCGGGAGGCGGAACCAGAGAATCACAAATGCAAGTCCATCTGTTCCCAACCTCTCAGGGCTGTAGTTTTCTCTTCTCTGATTTTCCCTCTGGTCTTCTCTGGTAGCCAGAGTCTGTTTTGGTACCTTGAGCGACACCTCCTGATGTTCATTTCCTTGGATAATCTGCCCCAAAGCGTGGCAAGGAATATGACTTGCTTCTATCCCATAGAACACAGCAAAGGTGCTGGGTTGTCACTGCTGTCATTAGACGAGGAGGCTGCAGTTCCTTCCGAGTTGTGGCATTCTCTCTCTCACTCTAGCATACATGTCTTGATGAAGCAGCAGGCAAGTTGGGGAGGCTGGGGAAGCAGGAACCCGTAATGTACAGTCCTCAACCAACTGAATTCTGCCAACAATCTGAGTGAGCTTGGAAGTGGGTCCTTCCCTAGACAAACTTTCAGTTGAGACTCTAGCCCTGCCGAAAAAAAGAATTTCAGTTTATGAGAGACCCCTGAAGCCGAGGACCCAGCTAAGCTGAGCTTTGGATCCACACAGAAGCTGAGATAATAAATGTAAATTTCTTTAAGCCAATAAATTTGTGGTGATGTTGTGCTGAGAGCTCTGTTTTCAGCATCCTCTAATTTTTTGACTTGGCCCTACATGACTATGACCTCCTTTGGGTGTTTCCCTCATCCTGGATAAATTAGGCTCTGACAAATCCCCAGCAGATTAGGCTCTGCTGAAATATTTTCTCTTGAGGTCAGGGCTTATTAAGGACAGAATTCTCTGGTGTACTTCAAAGTGATTGTTTTTCTTCTCTTCCTGCCAGCAGCATGTGTGAATTTTACTCTGATCTTCACTGTGAGAATCTGGCAGAGCCCTTGGAGGTAAAATTTACGAAAAAGTGGTGTGTGTGTGCATGTGTGTATGTGTATGTATGTATGTGTGTGTGTTTTGGAGGTGGAGATGATGACTGTGTCCCTGGATTTTTAACTCTCAGGAATGTCTGCACTGAGCCTGCAGCAATATTGTCAGTGACAGTTGGGTTTTCCTACCCCCGGTCAGAGTCTCCATGCAGGCGTCTGCTCACAGGGCTCTGTTCCAAGATATTGTCATTCTCGGTATCGGCCTGTCTGTCTCTCTAATTGGGGGGCAGAAGTTTGCCCTGTGACCTCTTTTCTCTATTGGATTAAAGAAAGGTTATTGATTTTCCAGTTTGTTCATCTTTCCTTTAGTTGGTAGGATAAAGTAGAGTTGTGACTTCCAAGCCCTTTACACACTGGCCCATAAACTGGAAGCCAATTAAAAAAATTGTCTCCATCAGAAAGGTTTTTAAAAAGAATACGTTATAAAATCTAACAATCATTCTTGAAATAAATATTTCACATCAAATCCTTCTTTTCAAACAGATTAAAGTGACTCAGGTATTTTAAAATAGTTTAGAAACACTACCTGGAAAACTTTCAGGACTGTAGTGTTCAGTTGTTCCCACACTCCTAGTGTTGTTGAGATGAAGTAAATCTCGTGAGAATTTGTCATTAACCACAAGGGGTAAATCTCCTGAGAACTTGTCATTAACCACAAGCTTTTTGGGGCATGGACACTACCTTACTTTCCTTCTTATACATAGTGTTTAGAAATAGGAACTCCTCAACAAATGTTCATGGAACTCAACTGCTAGAATTGTGACAGTTAAGATATCAACACAACTCTTAAATAAACAACCTTTGGGTGGACTGTGGGAAACTTAAGCACTTTTCAGTTTACACAAGTATTTGTAAACCAACAAAATGTTCTATTTTACTCTAATGCCCTAACTCTTGTGAGTGCTATGAAGAAAGGCCATTCGAAGGGAAAAATTTTCTGAGTAGTTCACATAATACAAAGAATTAAATACTGAAAAGCCATTCAAAATTTTTATGAGGCATGCTAAATATTAACTATATCCAATCTTACATGGTATACAGCAACTTAGTAATTCTTAACTTTTCATCTGAAGCATCTCTTCAGTTTATTTAAAAATATCCTACATAGTACTAACCTTCAGAACCATCAAGTAAATTTTTATTTTAAGATAAACATTATCTTTGTGCTAACCAGATACCCTTTATAAGGCTGTAAGATGAGATAAACTACTTATTTATTTTACTGTTTTACATACATCAAGCATTGTGCAATCCAATTATATAGTTGAAGATGATGTATTTTGATATGTATAAAGTCACTATTTTCTTTTTTTTTTTTTTAATGTTTCGTACAGTTTAATAAATTGTTCTCTTAATGACTGCAGACATGTAAGGCTGTTTGGTAGCATTCAGAAACATCACAGTAATGCTGGTTTTCTCAATCTTCAACAAGAAGTTACTTGTGGGAAACGGTTATCAAACCAGTAAGACTGCATTTATGCATCCATTTTCAGGATTGTTGGTAACCTGGGCATATTTCCCCCAAATAACCTTGCTCCCTTGTTGTCACAAGGCCCAGCTCGCTCACATTGACTTCAATAACAGTCCCTTTGGTAATAATGCCCAAAGTCATATATAATGGGGATGAGGGATTCTTCTTTACACCAAGTATTGGCAGGCAAAAGGTGGCTTTCAGTTCAGGATGTGTTACATGGGCCTTCTTGAAACGAAAGCCCATTGACTTGATAAATCTTTCATATTTAGGTGGTTTTCTCGTAAAGCCATCTCCAACAAAGCATACGTTAGTAACCATCCTCTTCCATGCCTTCTCCTTCCTCTTTCCTGTTCGAATAACTTTTAATACTTCTGTTTCTGCCTGGGCACGAACTTTGGGCAGAGGGACTTCCCATTTTCCCGCTTTCTCTTTTTGTTTTTGTTTAATCATATTGGGGAGTACTTTGGCTCGGGACTGTCCCTCTCTGTCCAACAGATAGGCAGGCACTGCTCCCTGTGGAGTCTTTTCATCATTCTTTTGTTTGGTGTTTCTCTTTTCATGCATCTTGACAGTCTTTTTCATTTGTATTTTCTCAGCATGGCGCTGTGTATGGTAGAGCTTAGCCTTCAGACCAATCATCTTCTCTGCCTTCTTTGACCGTTCATGAGCCTCTCCACTTTCTTTTTTCCTCTTTTTCTCATGGTAATCCAAGCTATATCCATAGCATTTACGAATGTATTTAGCATTTTCAATGTATTTGTTTTGTGGCATGATGCCAGTCACATAGCCGCTGGTGCAGCCTCTGAGGTACGAAGACGCTGTCACCCTTCGGGTCTCATAGATCCACGAGCCAACTCTACACAAGACTGCCGCGGCAGGAAAAGGTAACTCTTTCTAAAGTCACTATTTTCAAGTGAGCAATCTACTAATCATCAGCGTTTAATAGGTATCTATTAAAATATAGAAAAATCAAATGATAAATGTTTAATAGCAATTATCTTTTTTAAATGACATGTATGTGAAGGTAGAATAAATTTATGAAGATAAACACACACACAAACTATCTAATGGTGGCTGGCCAACCAAGGGACAGCCATGGCTGGGGTAACTTTGAGGGTGTGATGTGTCATGACAGTAATGTGCTTCCTGGATCTGAGGGGAATGAAGCCCTGTGAGAGAGGCCAAAAACCCAGTTGTAGCCTAGCGCATGCCCCCAAGACGGTATTTGCTGCAGCCAGTTCATATATGTCTCAGAGCACACTGTTTACAAGATAAACCTATGACTAAGAAGTTTATAATAATGACTTTATAACATCACAGATCTTTAGACTGTGTCTAAAGACTAAATAGGGGAGCATGGTACTCCATGACCCAAGTTTAAGAGCTGTACAGCTACAGGAGGGGGTGTCAGCTGTCATGTCTTAGCATACTTTGCCAGTTACCTTTGTGGAACAGAGATAACATCAAACAATGGAAGAGAAACAGGAATAAGACCTGTGTCCAATACATCCACCGCTTCTGAGATACTTTCAGTTCAAGTCTGTGGGGCTGGACTTGGGAGGATGATAAATAGGTTGGTGCTGAAGCAATTATTTGGTGGTCAGTTAAAGCAAAAAGACTATGGGTCTCTGAAATAAAAGAAAGACAATTTATTATATGGGGCAATTGCTGAACCTATTTTTCTAGGATAGTTGTACTTTCTTTTTTTTCCCAGAAAATAAATAGAACAATTTGGCTTTCAGTCTCACAGCTTCCCTCTAGTCTAGACCCACATCACTACTTACTTTCGCAATTGAAATTATTTTCCATAGATTGCCCTGCTTTCTGTCCTTGCCTTCCAATGAATTTTTCTTAGTGCAGAAAGATCTGTCCCCCCAAATACCCCTGTTTATGATGTACATGCTTTTAAAAAAAGCTTTCAAAGGTCCCCATTACACACAGGATAAAGTGTGAACTCACTCATTATTCTAGATCTTGTATGTTTGGACTATAGTCTTTTTTTTTTTTTAATAATTTTATTGAATCATAATTATGTACATTGGTGCAATCACAGGGCACGATTCATATACATTCAGAAATATTTTGATCGTACTGTTACAGATATCCTTCATGGCATTTCCTTGATCACTATATA
>CAUYON010059512.1:0-60576 GCA_963573935.1 Arctocebus calabarensis | reverse complement strand
CCAAGAGATTCTGAAATTCAGATAGCAGACAGTTTCAGAACCCCAGCATGACTCAACCCAAATAAGACATCCCCCAGGCACATCATAATTAAGTTCACTAAAGTAAATATGAAGGAGAAAATTTTGAAAGCAACCAGATGCAAGAAATTGATAACCTACAAGGGGAAGAATATTAGAATAATTGCAGATTTCTCTGATCAGACCTTTCAAGCAAGAAGAGAATGGTCATCTACTCTTAATCTCCTAAAACAAAATAACTTTCAACCCAGGATCCTGTATCCAGCCAAACTGAGTTTCATTTATGATGGAGAAATTAAATACTTTAATGACATCCACATGTTGTAGAAATTTGCTATAAGCAAACCAGCTCTCCAAGATATTCTCAGACTGATCCTCCATAATGACCAGTGTAATCCCCCAAAGCAAAAGTAAACTCATCCAGAAACTTTTTATCAAATTCCAACTTCCACAATGACGAAAGGATTAAAAATGTCCACTAGATTTTCGCAAGATTTATTAATATTTTCAAGTAGTGTGAATGGCTTAAATTGTCCTCTAAAGAGGCATAGATTGGCTGACTGGATACAAAAACTCAGGCCAGATATCTGCTTCATACAAGAATCTCATCTTACCTTAAAAGAAAAATTTACACTCAAGGTGAAGGGATGGTCATCTATATTCCAAGCATATGGAAAACAGGAAAAAGCAGGTGTTGCTATCTTATTTGCAGACACAATAGGCTTTAAATCAACCAAAATAGGGAAAGATAAAAATGGACATTTCATATTTGTTAAAGGGAATACTCAATATGAGATTTAAATTATTCATATTTATGCACCCAACCAGAATGCACCTCAATTTATAAGAAAAACTCATAGACATGAGTAACTTGATTTCCTCTACCTCCATGGTAGTTGGACATTTTAATACTCCTTTAGCAGTGTTGGGTAGATCCTCTAAGAAGAAGCTAAGTAAAGAAATTTCATATTTAAACTTAACCATTCAACATCTGGATTTAACAGGCATCTACAGAACATTTCATCCTAATAAAATGGAATACACATTCTTCTCATCAGCCACACATACCCCAAAATTGATCACATCTTAGGTCACAAGTCTAACGTCAGCCAATTTAAAAGAATAGAAATTATTCCTTGCATCTTCTCGGACCACCATGGAATAAAAGTTGAACTCAACAATAACAGGAATCTGCTAACTCATTCAAAAACATGGAAGCTAAATAGCCTTATGCTGAAGGATAGACGGGTCATATATGAGATTAAGAAGGAAATTACCAATTTTTTGGAACAAAATGACAATGAAGACATGAATTATCAGAATCTCTGGAATACTGCAAAGGCAATCGTAAGACAGAAATTAATAGCACTGAAAATCTTCCTCAAGAAAACAGAAAGGGAGGAAGTTAATACTTAATGGGACATCTCAAGCTACTGAAGAAGGAAGAACTTTCCAACCCTAAACCCAGCAGAAGAAAAGAAATAACCAAAATTAGAGCAGAATTAAATGAAATTGAAAATAAACAAATTATAGAACAGATCAATAAATCAAAAAGTTGTTTTTTTGAAAAGTTCAATAAGATAGATAAACCTTTGACTAACTAAACAGGAAAACAAAGAGTAAAATCTCTAATTTATTCAATCAGAAATGGTAAATATGAAATAAGAACAAACCCCTCAGAAATCAAAAAAATCTTCAATGAATACTACAAGAAACTGTACTCTCAGAAATATGAAAATCTGAAGGAAATTGACCAATACTTGGAAGCACGCAACCTACCAAGACTTAGCCAGAACCAAGTGGAAATATTGAACAGGCCTATATCAAGTTCTGAAATAGCATCAACAATTCCAAATCTCCCTAAAAAGAAAAGCCCTGGACCAGATGGCTTCCCATCAGAATTCTACCAAACCTTTAAAGAAGAACTAGTACCTATATTACTAAACCTCTTCCAAAATATAATAAGGAATACTACCCAATACATTCTATGAAGCAAACATCACCTTGATCCCTAAACCAGGAAAAGACCCTACAAGAAAAGAAAATTATAGACCAATATCACTAACGAATATTGATGCAAAAATATTCAACAAGATCCTCGCAGACAGAATCCAGCAACACATCAAACAAATTATACACCATGACCAAGTGGGCTTTATCCCAGGATCTCAAGGCTGGTTCAATATACGTAAATCTATAAATGTAATTCAGCACATAAACAAATTAAAAAATAAAAACCACATGATTTTCTCAATTGATGCAGAAAAAGCTTTTGACAATATCCAGCATTCCTTCATGATTAGAACACTTTTAAAAAATGGTATAGAATGGACATTTCTTAAACTAATAGAGGCCATCTACAGCAAACCCACAGCCAATATCATGTTGAATGGAGTTACATTGAAGTCATTTCCACTTAGATCAGGAACCAGGCAAGGTTGCCCATTATCTCTTCTGCTCTTCAACATTGTAATGGAAGTTTTAGCTATTGCAATTAGGGAAGAAAAGGTGATCAAGGGTATCCACATAGGGTCGGAAGAGATCAAACTTTCACTTTTCGCAGATGATATGATTGTATATCTGGAAAACACCAGGGAGTCTACTACATCTCAGGCTATAAAATCAACACCCATACATCTGTAGCCTTTATATACACCAACAATAGCCAAGCCTAAAAAACAGTCATGGACTCTATTCCTTTCACAGTAGTGCCAAAGAAGATGAAATATTTGGGAGTTTACCTAATAAAGGAGGTGAAAGATCTTCATAAAGAGAACTATGAAACTTTAAGAAAAGAAATAGCTGAAAATGTTAACAAATGGAAAAACATACCATACTCATTGCTGGGAAGAATCAATATTGTTAAAATATCCATACTACCCAAAGCAATAAATAATTTTAATGCAATTCCTATTAAAGCTCCATTGTCATATTTTAAAGATGTTGAAAAAATAATACTTCGTTTTATATGGAATCAGAAAAAACCTCAAAAGCCAAGACATTACTCAGAAATAAAAACAAAGCAGGAGGAATCACACTACCAGACCTGAGACTCTACTATAAATCGACAGTGATCAAAACCGCATGGTATTGGCACAAAAACAGAGAGGTAGATGTTTGGAACAGAATAGAGAATCAAGAGATGAATCCAGCTACTTACCATTACTTGATCTTTGACAAGCCAACTAGAAACATTCAGTGGGGAAAAGACTCTCTATTTTGCAAATGTTGCTAGGTGAACTGGCTAGCGACCTGTAAAGGCTGAAACTGAACCCTCACCTCTCACCATTAACTAAGATAGACTCTCACTGGATTAAAGACTTAAATTTAAGACATGAAACTATAAAAATTCTAGGAGAAAGTGCAGTGAAAACTCTTGAAGGAATTGGCTTGGGTGAATATTTTATGAGGAGGACTCCCCAGGCAATTGAAACAGTATCAAAGATACACTACTGTGACCTGATGAAAATCTTCTGTACAGCCAAGAACATAGTAAATTTATGAAGCATACAACCCTCAGAATGGGAGAAAATATTTGTAGGTTATGCCTCCAACAAAAGTTTAATAACCAGAATCCACAGAGAACTCAAAAGTATTAGCAGGAAAAGAATAAGTGATCCCATCTCAGGATGGGCAAAAGACTTGAAGAGAGACTTTTCTAAAAGAAGAAGGCACACGGCCTACAGACATGAAAAAATGCTCACCATATTTAATCATCAGATAAATGCAAATCAAAACTACTTTGAGATATCACCTAAGTCCAGTAAGATTAGCCCACATAACAAAATCCCAAACCAGAGATGTTGGCGTGGATGTGGAGAAAAGGGTGAGAATGCATACTGATACATTCCTTTTGGAAGGCTGTTTGGAGAATACTAAGAGATCTAAAAATTGACCTGCCATTTGATCCTATAATTCCTTTACTAGGTATATACCCAGAAGTCCAAAAATCACATTATAACAAAGACATCTGTACCAGAATGCTCATTGCAGCCCAATTCGTAATTGCTAAGTCATGGAAGAAACCTTATTGCTCATCAATCTATGAATGGATTAATAAATTGTGGTACATGTATACCATGGAATATTATGCAGCATTAAAGAAAGATTGAGACTTTACTTCTTTCATGTTTACATGGATGGAGCTGGAACACATTCTTCTTAGCAAAGTATTTCAAGAATGAAAGAAAATGTATCCAATGTACTCAGCCCTACTATGAAGCTAATTTATAGCTGTCATATGAATGGTATAACCCAACTACAACACAAGAATATGGGGAAAGTGGCAAGGGTAGGGAGCGTAGGGGGGAGGTTTGGGTGGAGAGAGGGTAATTGATGGGGTCACACCTATGGTGCATCTCAGGTACAGGCAAACCTTACTAAATGCAGAATACAAATGTCTTCATATAATAACTGAGAAAATTCCAGGAAGGCTATGTTAATCAGTTTAATGAAAATAGTTAAGATTGTATATGAAACCAGCACATTGTACCCCTTGATTGCACTATTGTACACAGCTATTATTTAATAATAAAAACAATAAAATAAAAATACAAACCGTGGTAACACTTATGAATTCCAAAGATACCGAGAGATAACCCTAAATGCCTCTCATTTGTGTTCGGATCTGATACAGGGATCTTCTATTATCAAGTTGGTTAAGATGGAAACTGTATTTCCCAGGACATCCCCTTCTTCATGGTGCTATTTGGAGTGTTCCAAAAAAGAAACTTGAAAATTAGGGAAGTAGAAGTGAAACACTGCATTACTTCATAAATGTTGTCATGATTAGATAGGAGAAATACACAAGGATGCTTTAAAAGTCCAGTTTTTCTTCAATCTCATCTGCTCAGTGTTCAACTATTCTTCTCTACTATGATTCCTTCTAATTAACAAGCATTCCAGGCTTATCACAAATTTCTTATCCTTAGATTCTCAAAAGCAACAGTTTCTTATAAACTCAACCAGTTTCCTCTTCATGTTACTACTTGATGGCTAGAGGAGCTAAGCTTATCAGGCAGAATGATTATTGATTCCTTGATCCGTCAGTCCTCCAGTTCCTTGCACAACTGTGTAAAGTTGGATCCCTTTAATATCTTTATTATCCCTTAATCTAGAATAGTTTGCCTTTTCTTGATTGAAATCTGATGGATTGAAATCCCAAAGGCTTGCAATCAAAGTCTCTGAACTTATGAGATCTTCATGATGACTGCAGCTCATTTTCAAATAATCAATCTCTGAAATTTAAGAAAATTCTTGAGACTAATGCCATTAGGAGCCTAACAGGAAATCAAGAATAAACAATTTAAATCCCTTCTCAAGAAAGTTAAAGTGATCTGTCATCTGAGATCTCTATTTTTCAAACTAGTAAATAGATAAACCAAATTTCATTAATTGATAAGTCATTATGGAAGAAGATATCTAACACATAAAATAAAACACCCAGAGGCTTTATACTTTGTAATTATTACGTATAGACTTTATAAGAGCTATGCCTATTATGTTAAGTGACCTGAAAGTAAGATTAAAATTTTAAGTAGTAACTTTAATCTGAAGAAAACTAATTTGAAAAGTCTCGAATTAAAAATATGAGACTTGAATGAAGAACATAGGTATAATAAAAATTAAACACACATGAAGACATAAATAGTGAAATAGACAAGTCTGAAAAAATACCTAGAAGAAATTATAAAGAGGGAAGAGGATATAAAATCCATAACAATAAAATATGTAGAAAATAACACTAGAAAAACTAACTACTTAGAATTGGGGTCATGGGATGATTTTTCTAAAGTATAAAGTATAGAAACAAGTATAGAGAGAGAACAGCAGAAAATTAATACTGTAGATATGTATTAAGTCACAAGATTAAGAATTATAATGAACCACAAGCAGTGTAAGTAAAAAAGAAAATACTTGCCCTCATCACAGTAAAACTGAAAATTAAGAGATAATTCATAAATGTCAAAACAAGCTAGAGAGAAAAGATACAAATTACCTTCAAAGAGCAACAATTAGATGGAAAGCTGACTTTATAAATAGAAATATGAAAATCATCAGAAAGTGGAATGACAAAAGTTTTGAAGGAAAATAACTATTCTGTGCCCAGAAAATATCCTTCAAAAATGAAAGTGACATGATAACATTTTTTCAAATTAAACTAAAATAATTGTCCCTAGAAGATCCCACTATAAACACTGATAAATGCTCTTCAACTAGAAGGAAAAAGATCCTAGGGAAGAGTTTTATGATACAGTGCATTATGAAGAACAATGAGAAGCACAAAACAAATTGAGCCTATCAAATGAACATTAATAATATTAAAAAACCAAAACTTTGTGGACTATGTAGAGAATTAAAATATATGAAAACATTTCACATATCAAAAAGGGCATAAATAAAAAGTTATAGAAAGGAAGAGTTTAAGATTATTGGTGGAAATAGGTCAAATTACTAATTATTATAATACCAGATTTTTATAAGTCAGTGAAAGAATAGTAAAATGCATTTATCTAACACGGTATTGTGAAAAAATGTAGTAACAAAATTAAGCACCAGTACAAAAGATGGTCAAAAGTAGATTGAAACTATAAGAAGCATGTGAGATAAAAAGGAAACCTTAAATGAGATTACATATTTTTAAAAAATTCTAAAATTTAAAGACAGATGTGGGATTAGCAGATAAAATTAAAACCCAACTTTGTATTGTTTGTAAGGGAACCTACATAAGACATAGGAATACAAAAATGGCTGACAGTTAAAGAATAGAAAAAAAACTGGTATAATTATATTAATGTCAGAAATGAAAACCAAGGCACTATCATTTTTAGAGGATACATCAGAATTATAAAAGGTTAAATTCACTAGGAAAATACAAAAAAATGTGTACATCTAATAACATAGCTTCAAATAAATAAAACAAAGAATTTGGAGAACTTCAAGAGAAAGAATAAACCCACGATTATAACATGATTTGGAGGGAGCAGGGGAGAAAGCCTCAAGCTGTCACCCTGGATACAGTGCTGTAGCATCACAGCTCAAAGCAACCTCCCATTCCTGGGAGCGAGTCTCCTGCCTCTGCCTCTCAAGTAGCTGGAACTACAGGTGCCTGCCAAAACGCCCAGCCATTTTTTGGTTGCAGCCATCATTGTTGATTGGTGGGCCTAGGCTGGATTCAAACCCGTGAGCTTAGGTGTACATGGCTGGTGCATTAGCCCATTGAGCCACAGGCGCCGAGCCTATAACATTATTTTAAAACCTCCCTCTCAAAAAGTAACAAAAGCAAAAGAAGAAAAAAAAGCAACCAATAATCTTCATCTAGTCCTATTTCCTTTTCTCCTTGCATTTTAAATACTTATTAAAAGTTATGCATATCCTGGGAAATATATAAAATATACCATTTTATTTCTATGTGTCAGTGTTCTTGTTAATAAAGAATTTTTTGGAGGGGGAGAAGCTAGGATGGCAATCTGTAGCCAGCTTTCTGCAGAGGTTCCCATCCAGAAGGAGAGTTAAAGGACAGAAACTCAGCACGAAAGCTGATGGTTTGGATCTGAGCCAAAAGGAAAGGTCGAAGAGCACATCAACCCTGCTGGGGAGACCTGAGACCCCGAGGACACAAACAAAAAGGTACAGAGCACATCACCAAGTGGACAAGAGTCCCCTCCCCCATGAGAGAGGTTCGCAGTATACTCCATGCCTCCATACAAACAAACGAGCAGAGTTCGGATGTCCTCCCAGTCTACCCCATGAAAGAGATCCTCTAAAAACCAGATCTCCTTCCCCTACTAGGGTGCCGTGGTGCTCTCCAGCCAGGCATAAAACTGTATATACTCTCTACCAGCAAGTTGGTGTTCATGGTGTTCCCCTCCACTCTCACCCCAAGGTCTGGAGGTCTGTTCCCCACAGAGTCCAGATTCTTGGAGACTTTGTTGAAGAATGTGGACGGGTACAGACTGTTGTTGAATTGTGTTGGTTTTTCTGGCTCGGAGTGGAGAGAGGGGAGACCTGGCTGGTAGGAAGGTCTTCTGAGGCAAGAAACGGCAGCCGACTCCAGTAACCAGCTCCGGGAACAGTAGCAGGAGAGCTGCACCCCCGGGGATGTTTTGAGGAGACATTCCTGGACTTCCAGGCAGCCAGGGGAGGCAGGCAGCTTCTCTGGTGCCAGCAGAACGGACGGCAACCAAGGCATGTGAAGGTTTTGCCTGAGACAGTACCAGCCGGACACAGCAAGGATTAGAATATTCCCAGAGGGGCTGCTTTGCTTAACTTGGCTCTCAGGGATGAAAGCAGAGACAAAGGGCTGGAACTCATAGACTGAGTAAAATCCATTTGCAGCCCCAGTCTGATCAGGGAAAATAGCCTTGACAGAAATAAATTCTGTGAACTTGTTCTGTTCCAGCAGCAGCATCAATCAGGGACAGGGCTGAAACTGAGTGAATCACCCCAGCCCCTGTTAAGCACCCCCCTGGTGCCTCACCTCCCCCTGCCAAACAGTGACAGGGAGTAGTGTACTGGTTGTGGAGCCGCAGACCTCACTGTGACCCAGGCAGGCGCAAACCTCTGGAGCATCTGCTCATTGGAGGAAATTGGACTGGATGTGACAGGGGGGCAAGGTTGGGAAGGAGGCTTTAAACTTCCTAGACTAATTTACTTGCTGGGGGGGTGCCCTCCTGAGCTCACAGAGCATGGAAGTGAATTATACAAGAGCTTCCAGGGGATCCCCGCTATCTAGTTGCCAGAGACTTTTTTAACTCTTCCATTTGAGATTGGTGCTGGCTAGGACAATTGATTGGGAACTCCTCAGCTGGGCTAATCAGCCGAGGACTTTCCAAAGTGGTACCCTGGATGTGTGGTAGTGGGAAAGTTTGATTTAGCTTTTTCAATTGTTGCCTGTGGGGGGTGCAGCGACTTAACTCTGGTATTCCTTCACAGCTCAGATTTCAATCCAGAGTGACAGATTCTCTAGGGTAAGACAAAGATCAGCTGAAAATAAGACAGAGCCACTTAACCTCATCACACCAAGACGGTCCCCAGTTTTGCAAGCAGTGGCTCTCAACGAATCCTTGGCAAAATTCTAGGGGTATAGACACAACTCCAAGCTTTTAAGCAAAGGACTGCTCAATCACTACTCCTAGAACTCCCAGCACAAATTGTCCTTATCTACGCATCTTGCCAAATGGTGTAAAATTAATCATGGGGCGGAATCAATGGAAAAGCTCTGGAAATATGAACAACCAGACTATGTCAACCCTTCCAAGGAATAAACTGGCGGACACAAGTGAGGAGCCTATGCATAAATAGATGGCTGAAATGTCAGAAATTGAATTCAGAATTTGGATTGCAAACAAGATCAATAAAATAGAGGAAAAGTTGGATTTAGAAATTCAGGGTGCATTTCAAAAATTGTCTCAAGAAGTCAAGGAATTCAAATACCAAATAACCAAAGATTTGGACACATTGAGGCAAGAAAATGCAGCCCTCAAAGATCTGAGAAACAAAGTAGAATCCCTCAGTAACAGAATGGGGCAAGCAGAAGAAAGGATTTCTGACATGGAAGACAAAGCCATCGAATGCTCCCAAACTGACAAAGACATAGAGAAATGGAAGGCAAAAACAGATCATTCTCTCAGACAGCTCTGGGATAACTCGAAGAAAGCCAACATTCACCTTATAGGGATACCTGAAAACAATGAAGTGGCATCACAAAGCCCAGAGTCTCTTCTCTATGAGATTATGAAAGAGAATTTTCCAGACATGCCGAAAGATTCTGAAATTCAGATAGTAGACAGTTTCAGAACCCCAGCATGACTCAACCTGAATAAAACATCCCCCAGGCACTTGATAATTAAGTTCACTAAAGTTAATATGAAGGAGAAAATTTTGAAAGCAACCAGACATAAGAAATCTATAACCTACAAGGGGAAGAATATTAGAATAACCACAGATCTCTCTGATCAAACCTTTCAAGTGAGAAGAGAATGGACATCGGCTTTTAATCTCCTCAAACAAAATAACTTTCAACCCAGGATCTTGTATCCAGTTAAACTGAGTTTCATTTATGATGGAGGAAGTAAATACTTTAATGACATCCACATGATGAAGAAATTTGCCTTAACTAAACCAGCTCTCCAGGATGTTCTCAGACCTATTCTCCATAATGACCAGCATAATCCTCCAACGCAAAAGTAAGTCATCCAGAAACTTTTTCTCAAAGTCCAACTCACATAGCAACAAAAGGACTTAAAATGTCCACTAAATTTTCTCAAGATATATCAGTGGTTTCTATTAATGAGAATGGTTTAAATTGTCCTCTAAAGAGGCATGGACTGGCTGAATGGATACAAAAACTCAGGCCAGATATATGCTGTATTCAAGAGTCTCACCTACCCTTGAAAGATAAATATAGACTCAAGGTGAAGGGATGGTCATCTATATTCCAGGCAAATGGAAAACAGAAAAAAGCAGGCGTTGTAATCTTATTTGCAGATACAATAGGCTTTAAACCAACCAAAATAAGGAAGGATAAAGATGGACATTTCTTATTTGTTAAAGGTAATACTCATTATGATGAGATTTCAATTATTAATATTTATGCACCCAACCAGAATGCACCTCAATTTATAAGAAAAACTCTAATAGACATGAGTAACTTGATTTCTCCCAGCTCCATAGTAGTTGGAGATTTTAATACTCCTTTAGCAGTGCTGGGTAGATCCTCCAGTAACAAGCTAAGAAAAAAAATTTTAGATTTAAACTTAACCATTCAACGTCTAGATTTAACAGACATCTACAGAACGTTTCATCCTAATAAAATTGAATACACATTCTTCTCATCAGCCCATGGAACATACTCCAAAGTTGATCACATCTTAGGTCACAATCTAACCTCAGCAAATTTAAAAGAATAGAAATTATTCCTTGCATCTTCTCAGACCACCATGGAATGAAAGTTGCACTTAACAATAACACAAATTTACATACTCAAACAAAAACATGGAAGCTAAATAACCTTATGCTTAAAGACAGATGGGTCATTGATGAGATTAAGAAGGAAATCACTAAATTTTTAGAACAAAATGACAATGAAAACACAAATTATCAAAACCTCTGGGATACTGCAAAGGCAGTCCTAAGAGGGAAATTTATAGCACTGCAAGCCTACCTCAAGAGAACAGAAAGAGAGGAAGTTAACAACTTAATGGGACATCTCAGACAACTGGAAAAGGAAGAACATTGTAACCCCAAACCCAGCAGAAGAAAAGAAATAACCAAAATCAGGGCAGAATTAAATGGAATTGAAAACAAAAGAATTATACAATGGATCAATAAACCAAAAACTGGTGAAGCTTATTAAAGGTAGAGTATCAATGCCTTTATATAGTGATCAAGAAAATACCACGAAGGCTATCTGTAATAGTACGATCAAAATATTTCTGAATGTATATGAAGCACATCGTGCCCTATGATTGCATCAATGTACACAATTATGATTCAATAAAATTATTAAAAAAAAAAGAAAGTAAAAAGTTACCACCAAAATGGGAGAAAATATTTGCAAATCATATATCTGGAAAGGGTTTGTTGTCCAGAATATATTAAAAAAAATCTTATTGCTCAACAACAAAAAGACAACTCAATAAAATTAATGGGCAAAAGACTTGAATAGAAATTTTCCACAAAGAAGATGATTAAAGCACATTAAAAGATGCTCAACATCATTAGTCATCAGAAAAATGCAAATCAAATCCACAATGATTACCACTCCACATTTGTAGGATAGCTATAATTTTTTTTTTAAAAAAAGAAATAACAAGTGTTGTCAAGAGTGCAGAGAAATTGTAACCCTCTTATATTCAAGGTGGAATATAAAATGGCACATCTACTATGCAAAAAGTTTGATATTTCCTCAAAAAGTTAAACATAGACTTACCATATGATCTAGCTATTCCATGCTTAGACAGATACAGAAAAAAGAAAAAAACTGAGAAGAGTCACTCAAAAAAATACTTGTATGCAAATAGTCATAGAAGCACTATTCACAATAGCCAAAGTATGGAAACAACCCAAATGTCCATTAGCAAATAAAGAGACAAACCAATGTGATAAACACATGCAATAGAATATTAGCCATAAAAGGGAGTGAAGTACTGATGCATGGTACAATGTTCATATGCAAGAACCTCAGAAATACTATGCTAAGTAAAAGAAGCCAGACAAAAAAAGGTCACATATTATATGATTCTACTTACATGGAATATCTGGGCAAATAGATGAATCCATATAGACAGAAAGCAGATTGATGGTTGCCAAAATCTAAGGAAAGGGTAGATAGGAAGTGACTACTTAATGGGTATGGGGGTTTCATGGGGGTAATAAAAATCATTTGGAACTAGGTAGAGGTGATGGATGAACAACATTGTGAATTTAGTAAATGCCACCAAACTATACACTTTAAAAGGTTGATTTTATGTTATATTATGTTAATTTTACCTTAAAAAGGTATATGGAAAACTTAGGAAAAATACATTTATCACTGATGTAACATTAGTATCCTTCATATGTAAATAATTCCATTGAGAGATGTGAAAATAAAACCAACCTATAATTCTCATTAAAAGCAACACAAACGCCAAATAAAATCAGAATCATCAAAATCTTCCTCACCACAATGACTACAGAAATGCAAATATGAATTTTGACATAAATGATAAATGATAAGATAAAATTCTCTGAAGTGGAAATTAAGACAAAGAATTTTTTCCAATTTAGTTTTGAAAGGAAAATTATTATGAAACAGACTATTTTTTTTAATATGCAATACAAAGACTGACAACAATGCAGATCAACTGAATTCTCATACATTGCTGGTAGAAATTCAAAATGGTACAATGACTTTGGGAAATAATTTGGCAGTTTTTATAAACTTAAATTTAGCATACAACCACAGTCCCACTCTTAGATATATACCCAAGAGATCTGAAAAATAAGTTCACACAAAAATTTACCTGTGAATGTTTACAGCACCAGTATTCATAACAGACAAAACATGAAAAAACTAAAATGTCATCAATTGATGAATGGATAAATGATTTATTGTACTGTATATCCACACAATAAAATATTATTTAGTCCTAAGAAGAAATCAAAGTACTGGTACCTGCTATGTGGATGAATCTCAAAAACATTATGTAAAGTTAAAAAAAAATTACTGTATTATTCCACTTATATAATAGCATAGAAAGTATAAAACTATAGGGGTAATAATCAGATCAGAGGTTGCTAGGAACTGGTGGAAGGAAGAAGATTGACTACAAAAGAACACAAATTAACTTTACCGGTGACAGAAATGTTTATTCTCTGTTACAGTGGTAGTTATCAACTGTATTTATTTGTCAAACTTACAGAACTGAATACCTAAAGCAGTCATATTGACTATAGATAAAGTATATAGCAATACCTGACTTGAGGGGAAAAATGGACCACATTTATGACCAGTCCTGTGTTGAAGAGCCTGGTGGAAGAATACTTGTCAGAAACCACAAGAAACATTTTTAAATCACTAGGACAGCAACTGTTCACATTTCATTATTTCCCTTCCCCTCTGTGCAAACTTTCTGGTTTTAAAACAAAGTGAGCATATTGCAAAAAAAAAAAAAAGTCTTGATAATAATGACTAAAATAATAGTAAGTTAAAGTATAATCTTTAGAAGAGAAGAATTTACCCAAGCATTTAAAAGGGAAAGAAAAGCCTGAATAAGTCCAAAAAATGCCAGGAAAGTGGAAGAAAAGTAGATCATAGAAAAACCAAGAAAACAGAAGTACAAAATAAAATAGTAGAAGCAAATTTAAATATATAAGAAATCATACAAATATAAACTAATCTTATCAGTTTTTAAAAGTACAGAATCTGATTGATTTTTCAAGTCCAGTTATATGCAGTTTATAAGAGACACAGCTAAAGTACAATGGCATAGAAAGAAGAAAATAATTCCAGATACAGAGTTAACAAAATTTACCCCTGAAAAATGACAGCACAGAAATGTTGAAAGCAAAAGGACAGAAAAATATATGCCTGACAAATACTGAACATAAGAAACCTAGTGTAGCTACCTTATTATTAGGAAAAAATAGTCTTTTAGGCAAAAAGCATTTTTAAGAATAATAAGGGTCACTACAGAAAGGTATAATTCTCCAGAAAAGTATCACAGTTATATGCTTTTATGCCTCTAAATAATACAGCTTCAAAATCTACAGAGCAAAAAAAATCAACAAAATAAAGAAATTGACAAATTTAGCATTACAGTGAGAGTTCATAACATTGTTCTCTCAGTAAATGATAGATCAAGCAGGCAAAAAAATCAGTACAGATATAGAAGACTTGAAAAATAATGTTGGCATACTCAGTCTAATGGACATAGGATTCTGCATCAACAATTAGAGAAATTAAATTCTTCTCAAGCATTCTTTAACTGGAACAGTTATAAAAATCGACATTATACTAGTCCATAAAACAAATCTCAAAAAAAACACAAGCTGATTCTAAAGTGTATTTGGATGAGGAAACGTGACAGGAATAGTCAAGAAAATTATGAAGCCCAAATTAGGAAATCTGTCCTGCCAGACATAAAAACCTATTAGTAGCTATAGTAATTAAGACAGTGTGATATAGGTACAGGGATGAACAGATTCATCGGATAAAATATAGGAAGCCTGGTTAAATTGGAATTTCAGAAAAAAACAATGAACATGTATTTTATGTGCTAAATCTGGCATCCCTATAAATAAATAAACCAATGAAACCTAATAGAGAGCCTAGAAACAGAACCATACATGTAGAAACTCAACATATGACTGACATAGCAGTTCAGGTCCATGGAGAAAGATGAGTTAAAATGTGTGGCATTGGGACACTTGTTTATTTATATGTGAGAATAAAATTGTATTTGTATGTTAACACCAATCAAAATTCAGTCCCAAGTGGATTAAAGATTTAAATGTGAAAAACAAACATGAAACATTTAGAAGTAAATGTAGGAAATAACTTTTTTGGGAGGGAGCAGTCTCACTTTCTTGCCCTTGGTAGAGTACCATGGTGTCTTAACTCTCAGCAACACCAAACTCTTGGGCTCGAGTGATCCTGTTGCCTCAGTTTTTTCATTTTTAGTAGAGCTGGGGTGGGGGGGAGGGTGTCTTACTCTTGCTCAGGCTGGTCTCGAACTCGTGAGCTCAAGCAATCCACCTACCTCAGCCTCCCAAAATGCTAGGATTACTGGCATGAACCACTTCACCGGGGCAAGGAAATAACTTTTTGACTTGGGATAGGAAAACTTCTAAAACACGAAATGGAGAAATACAAACCATAAATAAAATGACTGATAATTAAACTACAATAAAATAAAAACTTCTGTGTATCAAATAATCAATGTAAAATACATGAAAAAGCAAACCTTCAACTAGGAAAATATTTGCAACAAGTATAATGAACAAAGTATTAGTATAAGAATTCATGAATAATCTGCAATGTATTATATGAATCAATTAAAAAAGGACAACACAGTCTGTAGAAGGCTCTAGAAGATTCAAACAGAAATGAACTTCTGGAAGCCACTTAGAATGAAGAGCAGTGGCATGTGAAGCAGTGTGATGCTTCTTTCTCTGAATGGTGTTATGAGTGGCAGAAATATCTTTGTATGGGTAAAAGGCAACATGATAAGCCACATAACTTTTTAAAGCAAGAAACAGTTTTGCAAAGTAAAGTCCTGATAAAACAGTTTCAATCGTCCAAATGCTTTTACCTGCAAGCATGCAGAAACAGATATCATACAACTGGATCTCAGCAAGCAATGGATACGCTCAGATTTTACTTCATTATTCTCATTTCATGAGTTCTGAAAGGGGTATAGAGCAAACAATGTTATCATTTTATAATTCACACAATATAAACATTAAAATGGCCTTATCACACGTTTCAAAGCTTTTCCATTTGTCTTTTTCTTCTAAAATTCTACTCCGTCCCCCATTCTAAAGATGTATTTTGTGAGATCTCACTTTAGTACATTTAACTGCTTGGTGCCTACATTTTCAGGAGAGGAACATGGTGTCCCATGTCCATGCACATCAGGAAATTTCAATCTCATTTAAAAACAAACAATAACAATATCAGTTCTGTAGGGTGACATTTAGCAATTTAAAGAGATTAGAAACATGCAAGAGAGGCTTTCACGTTTTATTTTACACATCTCCATACTGTTGGCATTTAACAGGATGAGTAATGTTTTCGTTATTAAAAAATAGTACAAAAGGGAAATGAAAATCAAAATTCTCTAATGAAAGTTTTAGTCTTTTGAATATGGCCTTACTTGCATCCTCCTTCAGCTTTTTGTCAACTAGAATTTTAAAGCCCAACCAAAACCATTTATTTTCTACTTTTTAGTAAACTTTTCATGCATTTTATAGGCATGCCCTTTAGGAGGTTTTGCTTGAGTTATTTCCAACATCCTGGCACTTTCCATTTATTGCTGTATGTACGTGTTTTGCATTAAGAGAACTCCATATATGGCAACGTGGGTTCTATTAAAGAGAAAAATGAAGCAGTTTGTCCCATTATTGAGCAATGCTGCTGCAGGCATCTTTCAAAGACAGTACTTTCCACTATCTCACCCCACCCCAACCAACCCCAGGTGAAAGGGAAGCAGAGTAACTAAAGATTGAGTGCCAAGCAAGTGGGAATTTTAGATAATAAAATGTAAATGGCTTAAAGTGATCCAGAGTCCATCTTCTTAATACTTAACAGCTAAAGATAATGTGGCACATAATATGGAGTGACTTGCCCAAGGTCACACAACACTATGCAAAAGAGAAAAATCTAGCACCTTAGTACCAGAAAAGAATATAAATATTTCTAGCGTAGCCACAGAAGGACAACAGAAGAAGAGAGCTCTGCCTGATCTCTGCAAGTCTAACATACCACTGCGGTTCTGCTCTCTGACAAGGACATGGAGTTTGACATCAGAAAGACATAGATTTCCCAAGGAATCTATGTCTTTCCGATATCAAATTTCACGTTTGCGGGGCAGGATGCAACTACAAGAGGGAATCAACCTAACAAATGCAAATATTGTAACCTAGTTGTTTGTACCCTCACCTTACCCTGAAATTTCTTTTTTTAAGTAAATAAAGAAAGAAATAGGTCTCAATTGCAATTTTTCACAGAATGGAGGCATGGCCCTACACAAGCTATTACCTTTCCTTGATTCTAAGACTCGCTTTCATTTTTCACTTGTTAACATCTCAATTGTTGGTGTCTTACAAATATAATAACCAGAATATTATGTTTCTTGTAGTCCCTAAAAGAGCATGACATCTTAGACTATTTGATGAATGCCTGTCAGAGCCTCAGTTTTTTTATCTAGAGAATGGAGCTAAAAAATGTCCTCTTCACAGAACTGTTGTGAGGATTAAGGAAGATAAAACTGTGTACAGCAGCAATGCCAGCACTTGGCACAGAGAAGTGCTCAGCACAAAGAAGTGGGAGCAGGAGACGCATGGATCATGGACCAATCCCGAGTCCTCTAATTTCTTCCTGTACATCAGAGCCCCTTAAATCTGCACTCTTCTTCCAGCCTAGAGTGTATGACTTATCACTTAAACTGTTTCACTTCAGTGATCCTCAATTCTCTTGTCCCTTGGTTTTTCGCTTCCATCACAGGGTAAACCCTAAGCCCTGCAATAGGTAGCTCTGGACATGCTGTCCTGGAGGACATATTCCTGCAGGAAGAATTGCCAGGTCAAAATGCATAAGCCCCTTTCAGCTGATGAAATGACTGTAGGGAAAGAGGAATTCCCACCTTAGTGGGAGTGGAAATTGGTATTGAATATTTTAGTCTGTATTTGGCAATGTCATATGCTTTGGTTGAAATGTTTCACTTTTAGGAATTTATGCTATAGAAAATCTTACATAAGTTCCAAAAATATATATGCACAATCACCATGATTGTACCATTGTTTGAAATAGGAAATTCTTGAAAGATGTTTTGATGTAAGAAAAATTCCTTAGGACAGAGTGGAAGGATCAAGATGTTTCAGGGTAATGGGATTGCAGGATCAAATGGGAGGTCTAGTTTGAGTTCCTTGAGGGTTCTCTATACTTCCTTCCAAAAAGCTTGTATTAGTTTGCAGTTCCACCAGCAGTGTAAAAGTGCTCCCTTCTCTCCACATCCACGCCAGCATCTGCAATTTTGAGACTTTGTGATGTGGGCCTTTCTCACTAGGGTTAGGTGTATCTCAGGGTGGTTTTGATTTGCATTTCTCTGATAATTAGGGACAATGAGCATTTTTTCATATGTTTGTTAGTCATTCCTCTGTCTTCTTTAGAGAAGGTTCTATTCATCTCTCTTGCCCATTGATATAATGAATTGTTAGCTTTTTCTCATGTTGCTTAATCTGAGTTCTATGTAGATCTTAGTTATCAAGCTTTTGCCTAATTCGAAATATGCAAATATCCTTTCCCGTTGTGTAGGTTGTCTATTTGCTTTGGTTGTCACCTTAGCTGTACAGAAGCTTTTCAGTTTAATTAAGTCCCATTTGTTTATTTTTGTTGTTGCAACTGCCATGGAAGTCTTCTTCATAAAGTAGGATATAAAATATTTCATTATATAGAAGAAAATGAGATCCTTCAAGAAAATGAAAATTACTATCAATTCTTTGGCCACCAGTCAGAAATAACCACCTCTTTCTTTTCTATCACTAGGATTTATAATATTCTTGGCAATGGTTACCTAAGGGGAAGGAGTGTCTATTATGTCACCATGTTTCACAACTAATATACATATTTCAATATCCATATTATTACCCATTTAAAAATAAGGAATCTGAGTCTCAGAGGGGGAAGAAATTTGTAGGGTTAAGTATTAAAGTTGAGATGGGACGGGATCCCAAGTGTACTTCACAATAAAGACAGACACATTTATCCATTTTGATAATTCCATCAAATTGCTTCAAGAACTCTGTAAAGAAAGGATTACTTTCCTCCTTTTCAGAGCAAGGAAATAGATCATAATGTTTAGGTACTTTATACCTTTGGGTGACTCTCTAGTAATGGGTAGAACAAGACAAGAACACAAGGTGTGTATGCCCCCAAAGCCTTTCCTCTTTCTCACCTACAACATTGCCTTGCATTCCTTACCTATAAAGGCTTTTATGGGCTTTGTTTCTGCATTATAAAAATAATTCATGTTCATTTAGGATACTATCAAAATTACAAGTAACTTCCAATCACATTCTTATTGATAAACAGTGTTCATAGTTTGCTGCATCCCAGTGCAATCAGAAACATCTACATATATGCATATATGTTTATACCTACATAAATATTTTATGTAACTGGAAACATACTGGATAGATATATGTTGTCATATACTGATGCTTATCTTCACATTATATCATATGGCATGAGGATGAGGCCTCCCATTCCTTCAGTTTATCAATGACCCGGCACCAGTTCTTCTTGCCCATGAATTGTCAAGTAATAGGAAATGCCATTGAATATTTGTGAAATATTAAATGTTTCTACACACTTGATTCAGCTGATTTTTCTCTTCTGCCTCATAATACATATGTCGTTTCTTGCACCAGTATTCAACTATTTTAACACTGCATCTTTATAGAAACTTGTCACTTAAGATGATACATTACACCCTTGCCAGCCCTAAGCCATTTAATTCTTTTTCTGATTGGCTTGAGAAGGATAATAATAAAGAAACATGAGCACTAAGTGGTGGCAGACATTTTACTAAATGCTTTACATGCATTTTTGTCATTTAATTTTCAGTACAACCTGATGATGTTGTTGCTGTTATAATTACCATGTGAAATTTTCTCAATGGGACTCAGAGAATTTAAGAAATTTTCTAAAGACCATGCAATCAGAAAATATTATAGTAGTGCCCAAGGCCCAAACCCTATAACCAGTTATACTGCATGTGACTCAGTGTTAGAGGTTAGGCCAGCACAGGGGAAGTGACTCATTCATCCAAGGCCCTGCGGTCCATTACTATGCTTGGTTCACCTGTCCTGCTCCTCTTTCCAGGGCTTATTGGAAAACTGTTTCTTTGGATATTCAGTTAGAAAGTCAAGTTACAGAGACAGGAAATCACATGAAATGAAAGGAAATAGTGCAATATTGTCTCCCTTTCTCCAAATTCCTTAGATAACTCATGCCACAATCCAAACAAGGCACCCAAATTCAGACATTATGTAAATGATTATGTATTTAATTTCTTATTGATACATCTCCACATGCTGTCACTGACAGTTCTGCTCTTTGTTTTATGTCAAAGTCTCTTTTAGGGTCGAATGGAGTCATGGTGGGCACGACAAACATTTGTTGAAGTCATTCCATGAGCCAAACATTTAAGTTTTCTCATTTTCCCCACACAACCCTGTGGAGAAAGTATCAGGTGTTTTTTCCTGTTTTACAGGGTACATGATCAGTTTTCCTGAGCCACACATCTGGAAAAAGGTAGGAATGGGATTTCGTTCCTTTTCCTCCCTAGAGGATCCTGAGCAGCCTCATTTTTAGAAGATGGGCTTTCAGGGCTTAAGAAATGGTCAGAACACACTCCCCTGCTATTGTGGCCCCCCAGGGCCTCACTCCACAACCTTTCTGAGTGATGAAGATGACAGAGGAGATGAAATCCCAGCCTTTGTGCCAACAGACCTGTGTGTAGAGCTCCATAAGTTGGCCGATCCCTGAAATAGTGAGTGGGCTCAGGCAGAAACTCAAGTGTTGCCCTTGGGACAGATCAGCTGGAGGGAAGGAAAGTGTAAGCAAGTGTACTTTACATTTCATCGGCTTTAACCTGGAAAACAAACATTCATGGTAGGGAATACTATCTTCTTTCTGACCTGGATGTCAATCCGAGGCCCAGGTTACTGATATCATAAGTTACAGACTAAAGACTCTGAGCCTAGAATTGTTCTAACAGTCAAGCTTTTCCCACTGTGTCCTGAGGGATATGGGCTTTGAATGCTCTCTATGTCTACCTGCCAGTAGAATGGCAATTCCTCTACCCCAGAAGTATTCTTTAAACATTTGTAATTAACCATTTTGTCTTTTAATAATAAAATCAATGAACATTCAAAACACTTGAATTGTAAACATGAGAAATGGAAATATAAAGTGGGAAAAGACTGTTCACATATATTACAGACATTGAGTTAATGATCAGGATATAGAAGAAGGTGACCACAAAGCTTCATATGGTCCCAATTTATCCTTGTTATTTAAGAGTACACCTTTCACTCTTCAAAGTGCCATTCAAACAATACATTATTTGTTCATCTTTGATACAAAGAATTCTGTTTTACTAGTAAAAGCTGGATAAAGGGTAACTTTCAATTTTCATAAAAGGCCATATGAATTCCCAACAAACCTAACCCAAACATAACAAAGAAATAAAAATAAAAATCTTAACATTTCCTAAAAGAAAATGAAAAGAGAATAGTAATGTTTCCTTTTTTGCTGAAGAATAGAGACACATCGATGTATATCTATATCATGAGTACATATGTGTTTAGTACTTTTTGCATAAAAATACTTATATATGCCAATACATTATATGTTGTTAGAAACATTAGTAGAATATATTAGCACTCCGTTAGGAATGTTTATCTTGGGGCATACACAAAGCACAACTTCATTTTCTACTACACATTTCTGTACAGTTTGATGTCTTTGAAGAGAGTGTGTGTGTATGTGTGTGGTGCCATAAAAATGTATAGATGTTTTAAGAGATCTCATTGGAAGCAAAATCAATCACTTCCAAAAAGTGTACAAATCACAGGTAAAATGGATGTATGCAGCATGTTTAGGTACACTTAACCAATAACAGTAACTTCAATTCAATTTGAACAGTAATGCATACATAACATCTCTTAAAATGTGCATACATTTTTGGCACACTCTGAATACACACATACACACAAATATCTCTTTTGTAATTCAGAAAATAACCAAGATATAATTTTCAAAGCACAGGAAAAACTTTTTTACAATCTGATTCACACGACTGGTGTTACAGAAATATTCACTTGGAGAAACAGTCACATTAAGCATAAAAAGCAGATTGTACGCTGTATGTGCAATATGATTGGTTCTACTTATTGTTTGTAATACTGTCATGTGTATGAGTAAGTACATGATAAAGCAAATATGTCTAAAAGGATACCACCCAAAACACAGAGAGAGAAAGAGAGAGAGACAGAGAGAGAGAGAGGTACACTCCCTCAGAGACACTCACACTGGCAGCTTTCTCTTCATCTGAGACAGGGGTGGAACTTCCTGTCAGGAGCTCAGAGAATCAGGCAGCAACTGATTCTGCGGGAAAGGCTGCCTGTGCCATTCAAGCCTCCAGCAAGCCCTGTTTGGTAGGTCAAGCCAGAGGCCCCTCCCTCCTTAAATCCTTGCAGAACCGACTCCCGGAGTCTCAGAGATGTAGTTCTAGATTTGACCAGCAGATGGCAATTATCTCACTATCATACCTTTGCTGCAACAGAAAAGCATCGACTTCTACAGGGAGAAAGATTACTAATCCTCGTGACCTCTTAATAACAGGTTATGAAACATGTACGCTATGACCCAAACTATATTTGAAAGAAATATATGGCTAGGAATATATAGAAAGGGTATACTCTCTTTTATTTTGTGGTGATTTCCGAGTCTGCATCTCCCTTGTTCATGCATTCTTTCAGGAAAATACTCAAAGGAACAGACACTTTCCTCTGAGCTGGGTTACATTTCTGTACATGACTTCCTCAAGGATGAAGTAGTGGCATGGTGGATTATCTTGTTAAATTGTATGCTTAGCTCTTTTCTCTGCTTTTTTGTCTATCTACTTGTCTCATCTTGCCAAACTGGGTTTTCTGATCCACGATTTTGCTGAACTTTGTGGTTATCTTTGCTAAGAAGGATTACCACTGTATTTTGCTAGCCAGGGACCACAAAATCTTACTGAGGGCTCAGTTTGATGCAAGTGAATTGGACAAATACTTATTGAAGTCTAACCATGATTGGTGCATAATTAATTATTATAAAAGAGACGACTTCCTTTACTCCTTTCTGCGAAAACAAAGTGGTAGATTTCAGGGATGATTTGGGGCTTACCTCACTCTTGGTAGTGTGACCCTACAATTTAGAATCCCTGTTGTCTGTTATCCTAAATATCCTCTCTGAAAAGGGAACTTTTTCTGCTTCAATTCAGAGTTTCCTTCCCAAGTACACAGGAATCTGTGGGGGGTTAGAGAAGATACAAAGCAAATAAGATTATACATATAATTCTTATGTTCCATGTGTTTTCCTGTATTCTTATTTTACTTTCTGTATTTTAACATTAGAGAATCACGTTTCCTCTGTTCCCCTTAAAAGCAAGTATTCAGAGTAAAAAGGCCAGTATTTTATTTTCTGAATATGCCTCTTAAGTCAGGAAATATTTCTCAATCCCAGTGACAGACCTAACCCAGTCACTCTGTGACAAATTTGGGTAAATCCCTTCACCTCTTTCTGACCTCACCTGTCTGAATTTCACCTTCCCTATCTCTTAATGATCCAGGATTATGCGAGAGAAAAATGAGATATATATTATAATCAAGTTTCTGTAACTGAAGGAAATCAGCATAAGATGACATCAAGAGGCAAGTTAGAACTAATCACTGCCAGTCTTACAGATCTTAGACTCATTAGCACTGGGTACCAGTTCTAGTTTTATGACACAAAGGTATTTTAAAGCCTACTGAAGTTTTTGGTTATATTTTACTACAAGATGAAATCAAAATAAGCATTTTATTGAATCAGAGTTCGCTTAAGTCCCCACCAAACCAAATATACATCCAATGCCTTGGGAGACACCATCATTCTGCATTCCCATCTTATCTGGGGTGTTATTCGCCTCTTGGCTAGAGGTCCCTTTTCTATTCTCAAGTGGCAATGGAGTAATGAGGTATTATTTTTAGAGATGGAGTCTGGCTGTGTTGCCCACACTGGCCTCACAATCTGGGATGGAGAGATCCTTCCACCTCAGCCTCTCAAGTATCTGGGACTATAGATGGGTGAAGTGACACAGAAATCATATTTTTAAACACAGACTGAGGTTGCACTTCAAAATAGACCTCCATGTCCATGAAGCCACACATCTGTGTAAAGAGATGGTCATTAATCATGTATTTTCAACTGACTTACAAACAGTTTATGACGCTCATAAGAACACGAAGATCATTATAATCACAGGTAATGCATTCAGGTTTTACTTGATTTTCCCCTTAACTTTTTGTCAGGCATAATACCAACTCAAGCTAGATAATAGTTCTATTTCCTGAACATTTTTAAAAAATATGTTCTATATTATGTTGTCCCTCTATGGAATCTTCTGTTATATAAAATAGAGGGCTCATAATCTTATTTTTTGTGATTTTATTATTTTTAGAGACCCATTTAAAACAGAGTCCCACTACCAAAGTCATTGTACATTTTTGTCCACTTAACAAGACAGGAGACAAAAAAACAAAAGGATGACTAGTAGGCAAAATGAAATAATAAATTATAGTATGCAAAATATTTAGACTGCTTCACAGTGACATCGAATTCACTTGGTTTCACAGGTGATAAAATGCAGTTTAGAGAGGCTCAATGACTTGCTGAAGATCAGACAGCTAATGAATGAGAAAGAGCTAAGATCTTTCTAGCATGCCAGACATAAACACATGTATCTCCATTTTGTTAAACATTAGCACAATTAAAAAAAAATCACCTGGTTCATAAATGGAGAATTTATAGTTGAGGCTCTGTAGTATCCTGGAAGAAACATAGAGCTGGCAGTCAGGAGGACACTTGTTCCCAGCTCTCTTTATCCACTTGGTAAATGTGTGGCCCTAAACAAGGTACTTCACTTCTCCGGGCCTAAGTATTTTAATCCATGAAATTGAGGTGACAATTCCCCACACCAGAGTTTTGAATATGAATAGATCAGATTATTTCCCTTATAGAAAATACATAAGGGAGGACTCTCAGTGTCAGGCATACTACAAATGCTCAGAGTTCCTTGGGCTCCCTAGTGAGCAAAATATCCACCCGAAATCCTGCCATGGACTAGGGTGAGGAATGCATAAAAGAGGCACTTCCTCTCAAGGAGGTACTTACCCTCAGGCTTGTACATGTGCAACTGTAGCCTTTGCACAACACTGAAGGTGAATCCTTAAATTTTGTGCTCTCGATGTTTCAACTTCACCCTAGTTTTGGCCCTGGTGGAGAGGACTAACAATGACAATAAAGGGGAAAATGTACTGAGCCCACACTATGTGCCAGTCATATGCTAAGAATGTTCCATGCCTTAGCTCTTTAATTCTTCCCCACCACCACATAGAACAGGTAGTATTATTACCCCTTGTTTAGAGGCAAAGATACAGATGCTTTGAAGATTAAGTAACTTGTTCAAGATCACGCATCTATTGGCAAAGTTGTAGTGATAGACTGTGTGTCTCCAAAATCCATGTTATTAACCAATTACAGATACCATCTCTGCGTTATAGAAATGAGTTAAAGAGGAGAAATGACTTGCCCAAGGTAAGCTCACCACTTAGCCTGTTGCCAGATCCTGAATCATTTGCTTCTCAAAGAAAACATTCCTCAAACAGTGCCACTGTCATGTGTTGTTCTTCTATAACGTCTTGTCTTTTGAGGAATCTATGGGAAAGGTCTATACAAATAATCTAGAGAGGGAAATAAAGGAAAATGGCCAGATAATTTTCTTAGTGTGCCTCCTGTATCATGCGTATAGTATGGCGACTGATGCAACAGTCCTTCAAATTGTCAATTGTAGGACTGAAATATGCCCCTTGGCTAAGACGTCTAAGCAAGGGAGTCCCATGGATGGTACCTGAGATGGTATAAGGTTCAAACCCTGGTGTTGCAGTCTGGGGAGTGAGATGAGAATGAACGTAACATTTGCAAAATTTCTGCTACATAAGGTTAAACAGTACATTTGACTTCCTTTATTCTTAAGGACTACCATTTGAAGTGGCTAATATTACCTCCACTAAATAGAGGAAGAATATAAGATTCATAAGTTAAGTGACTTACCACAAATCTACGGGCTTATAATTGACAGAGGAAGGACTTAAAATGTGCATTGTCTCTAAGGTGCTAACTCTCTCCCAAGGGACCTCCTAAGCTTTGAGTCTAATTGTTCAGGAGGCTGGAATTTCCCTAGAGATGGCCAGGACAGTAAAGAATACACTCCAGTGCATTTTAAAATATCTGATGTACTGCTTTCTAAATCAGAAATTTCAAATATAGATTTATAAATACATGTTGAGAAGCAGAAATTTCACAGAAGACTATTACTGACATAAAATGTGAAAAAATCAGCCACAACTAATAATTATAGACGTGAAAATAGAAACAAAGAGATATCATATATGTTGGAAAAAATAAATTCGGAGTATTATAAATATATGGTCTCACTTCTACAAAGATATATAAAATTATATGTGCATTTGTATAATCTGTCGGTATATCTAAGTTAATATTGAATTGGCAAGGGAAAACACCTTATAGGACCTGTAACCCACTGGTAATAGTGATCAGTGTCATAAAGTGAAAGGGCTGTGAGGCAAGAGGTCAGAGGCAAAGGTTAAATTTTATCTTCCAATACTGTATTACAATATTGTTTCATCTTGTTTAAATAACAACACATTGATTTCATAATCAGAAGAAATAACTCTACTGATACTTTCAACTCACAGAAAATAGCTGGTTTTAAGGGGAATCATAAAATTGACAATGTATATGTATGGACGTGAAAAGGTGTTCATGATACACTATTAAGCAGGAAAAATCCTATTACAGACTATATAGGAAGATCCTATTATTTTTAATAAACTGTGGTATATGTATCCCATGGAATACTATTCAGCCATTAAAAAGATGGAGACTTTACCTCTTTTTTTATTTACCTACATGGATTTGAAGCACATTCTTCTTAGCAAAGTATCGTAGGAATGGAAAAGCAAATATTCAATGTACGCAATACTAATATGAAACCAATAATTAAAAAACTACACACATACACACACATGAGAGAAAAACACAAGTATATTCAAGTGGGGGGAGGGGAGGAAGAAGGGGAATTAGTGAGCCCTCACCTAAGGATGGCAACGTAAGGGTATACAGCACACCCCTGAATGTAGGGCTTAACTACAGCTTGAACTTTACCTTAGAAATGCAAACAACATAACCTCATCATTCGTACCCTCATATTAATCTGAAATTCAAAAATGATAACAATGAAAGATCCTGTTATTTTGAAATAAATCAATGCATACATAAAGTATGTTAAAATAAATAACCCCACGTGTTTACACACAAATTCTGTCTGACACACACACAATATCTCCTCCTGAGATGGAGCTGGAGCTGTCTATTCACCTGCTCTCGAGTCTGAGGCAGTTGCTGAGTTTCCTAGCAATATTTTTGCTCCAGGAAATTTTCGGAAAGCTCTCTTGCAAAATGGAACACCAATAGCTCTCTCATTCCTAAACTTCATACTCTATAATATCGAAACTGCAACTCTTATTAATGTCCATGAGTATTTTTAAAACTTTATTAAAAGAAAAAAATTAATGATTTTCTCATGATAAAAATCAATAATATTTTTAAAATAAGCTTAAAAAGCAGATATATCAAAACATTTTCAAAAGAAAATATAGATAGAAAACCCTTCAAAAATCTGTTATTCTTTTGTTTACTTATTCATTCATTCATTCTTCCATTCACCGTATGTATAGTGTTTGAGTATCTCCTGTGTGCCAGTCACCATCAGTCTAAATCTATCACTACCATTTGTCTTCATCTTTCCTGGACTCTAAAAATATACGGTCTATGCTCTACTAGACATGCCTAGTGTTAGTGTTCACCTGTACACCCATGATCAGGCTCAGACATCATAGCCCACCAGCATAAATCAAAGAGTCTAGGAATCCTGGAAGAGTACCCTCTAAAGCCCTCAACCCTTTTGGCACCAGGAACCAGTTTCATGGAAGACAATTTTTCCAGGGACCAGGAGTAGGGGGATGGTGGTTTTGATATGAGTCTGTGAGCAATTGATTTATTATGCTCTCTGTACAGTCAAACCTCTCTGCTAATGATAATCTGCATTTTTTCGCTATTCCCCAGGGCAAGCATCGCTGCCTCAGCTCCATCTCAGTTCATCAAGCATTAAATTCTTATAAGGAGTGCACAACCTACATCTTTCACGTGATCAGTTTACAGTAGGGTTTGGGCTCCTATGAGAGTTTAATCCCACTGCTGACCAGACAGGAGGTGGAGCTCAGGCAGTGATGCCAACAATGGGGAGTGGCTGTAAATAACAGGTGAAACCTTGCCGGCTAACTCCCTCACCACTCACCTTCTGCTGTGCAGGCCCACTTCCTAACGGGCTACAGACAGGTACTGGTTTGTGGCCTGGGGGATGGGGACCATAGCTCTAAAGGGGAGAGGGGTAGAGACATCCTTATACTTTGAGCATTTCACCCATACATTCACTTTTCTACATACCAATGATTTGTTCTCTTCTCCTGATTGGAGCTCACTCTCATGATGGTGTAGAAAGAATTAAGGATGAGAAAATTCTTAGGAAGTCTCATCCTTGGTTTCTGTCATGGGTATGAACTACAGAGTTCAGGCACTTTCCACAGTTGTCCTGCTTAGTTTGCACAGTTTTCCGGAAATGGCCAACTGCAGCTGGGTAGTGGATTTCCACACAGGATATCCCCAAGGACGTACCAGGTCATGGAGTATTTCCTGCTTGTTATATCTGGCTGAGGTCACACATTAGCTCCAACCCTCTTTTAGCTAATTTCCTAGATAATGCCTCCTTATCTCCCTGGTCTCACTTTAAAAATCACCCTCTGTGGGAAGCATCCCCACCATATCCCTAAGACCAGTTGGGAGCTTGTGCTGTCTGCTTGCTGACTTGTCTTACCAAATCACCTACAAAATTGCATTTTTGCTGGCCTCACTATCTTCCTCTTAAAACTGCAAGCTCCAGAAGGGCAGGACCTGTGTCAGTGTTTTGTTCATCACTTTGATGTGTTATACCTCTCAGGTTTCTCAACTATGATTTCATTGAGTTTCACAAGTGGTGTCAGTTTTTAACCATGACTTTTGCTATACCAAAGAGTGGTTTTGCCCTTTTAAAATTTTATTATCATTTAACTTGATTTAGGACATAGCAAGTGAGTTTCCCACACACTATTAAAACTATAGAGACATATTGATATGAAGGAGCACCCTACAATTTTTCACTGACAGACCTTTGTTCTTTACTTTTACATTTTATCTTGTAACACTTAGCCATAAAAGAAAACATGACTCTTTCATAATGCAACTGATTCATTTTTCTATAATAACAATGAGATTTAATTATTTCCTATTGCTAAAGGTGGTTTGCATTTAGAATAGATCTAGTTCATTTATGAGTTTTCCCTCTTCCTGCTTCTGAAACTCATGTGAGTACTTTTTAGGTTTTTATGAATAGACTTTGGTGACCAGCTCGAAGTGTGCATATGCGAGCATGTGTTTGTGTGTCCCCATATCACTTCTCTCTTTCTACCTACCCCATTCACTGACAGATAGTCTTTGTGTTCTCTTTACCTTTCAATCAATTTACATTGGTGGTAAAGAGCGAAACTACTATTTAGGTTGATGAGTGTTATTGTTTCCATACACTTGTGCACATCCTTAGCTATTTCCTTAGGGTACATTTGAAGACCTGGAATTGCTGCCTCAAATGGTATACACATGCTTAATTTAATTCCCACCTACCACCCAGAAAAGTTGTACCAATTTAAAGTCTATAAACTGGAATTAAGTGAAAAAAGCCTCAGGGAAGTGAGGAGCATGGCTGTGCTGATGTCCTTTTAGAAAGTGCAGGCCTTAGACTCCACTAAGCGAAGCTTTGAGCCACCCTCTGAGTGGTAAATAGGGAGAAGCAATATTAAACATAAACTCATAGTGAAGCAGCAGGGAGATAATTAATTAATGGCAAGACTGCAGGAGTTGGAGTCAGTAGCCACGGGTAAAGAATATATACAACTGTTTTTAAAACCTCGTGTTATCATTATTATGAGAAAAAATTGGACCTAAAGACCAGCACCACATTTAGATAAAATAGATCCAAGTTTGCACTGAACCAATGTGTGGATCTTATTATAAAAGATATCAACTTCTCTCCTTCCGTGTTCTCAGCAGAAAGAGTCTGTTCTGACCACTGATTACAGAGGTTTTCTGAAAGGAGGATTCCTAGTCTTCTCTTTACCAGAACACTTGAGTTTTTTTTTTTTAATAATTTTATTGAATCATAATTATGTACATTGGTGCAATCACAGGGCACGATTCATGCAGAGCGAGTCTTGGCCTTTCAAGATGCTGCAGATGTCTGTTCTGAATGTTTTGTACTCTCTTAAAACCTAAAATTTGGTACTCTCATGTTTCAGGCTGATTTTAATGCTGGACTTGGCCTGGATTGGTCCGCAAGAGAAACCAGTGCATAGCAAAAAAATTTATATAAAGGCCGGGTGACTAATACAGAAAGCAATTAAGCAATTCCAAACACTCTGTCTGCCTTACACCCTGGAAAGAAAGTGATTTATTTTCCTACTTGAACGTAAGGGTTTCTTTTTTTCTTTTTCAGCAGATATAATTTGTCCTAACAGATCCCTCTGAAAACAGTATGACTCAGCCAGATGCTGTAGAAAGAGGCCTGAAAAAACAGGTTTGTTCCATTAAATTACATGAGAATTTGCAAGAGGTAGACACAAGCGTTACATAATGCCATTTGACCATGAGGGCTAGACTTTTGCATTATACTTCTGACTCTCCTAGAGTAATTGAAATATTTTGTAATTACCATCAACGTTTTTTTTTTCATACTTCATATTACTTTTTGTAATTTTCAGTTAAAGACAAAGTTTTTTAAATGCTCAAGGTATAAAATAAGAAGGGAAATAGCAAGAAAAAATACCATGATGAACTGGGTTTTCCATCAGTCCTCTCTAACCTTTTCTCAAGTAAAATTGCAGTGCTCAACAAAATGTCATTTTCTAAGCTCCCATTTTCTTTTCCTTTTTGAATATATCTCCATTTACTGCATTCAAAATGAGTGAATCATGGCCTGGTTATCCTTGTTAAAGGGTAACTTGAATTATTTTAACCTTTATTACTTAAAGATCTTACCGAAAAGATTCCTTTCAGAGTCAAACCCCTAATGTTTAAACTACTTTCCAAAGTCATTCTCATTACCCTAATATCAAAAGAGTAAGGACACAAAGACATAAAGTTATACAGAAAGTTACTGAACTCATACATCAGAGGGAATAAAAGCGATAAATACACCGTGATGATCAACACAGTTCTCTTCGGGTTTTTTTGTTTGTTTTTTTTTCTTGTTTATTTGTTTGTTTTGCAGTTTTGGCCAGGGCCAGGTTTGAACCCACCACCTCCAGTATATGGGGCCAGTGCCCTACTCCTTTGAGCCACAGGCACCGCCCTAGTTCTCTTAGTTTTGTGCTTGATGAAATAGGAGCTAGAAGAGGTTTGGTGACTGGCTGCCACCAGAGACAATTTGTGGATGAGAAAGGACCAGGTATTAAAAGTGAAAAACTGCATTTCTAGTGATTCTCAACAACAGACAAGTGCTTTCCACTGTTCCTGTGCTAGACATCCAACTTACTTTTAACTTCTCACCACCATAGCTATATCCTTGTACATATTCCCTCATTTATCTCTATAAAAAATGACTCAGAGATATACGTGTACATTATAGAGCGGAGTTGCTGAGAATGTGTACCTGTGATTTGACTAAGCACTTCCATATTGCTCTCTAGAATGTACTTCTACCAGCCATGGGTGGAGGTTCCCATAACCCCCAAAATACTTGGCATCCAGCATTTTAATTTTTGCCCATCTCTAAGGTGAGTGAAATTTCATTGGTGTTCAATTGGAAACTGCTAATAATTTTGAGTGGTAAATACTTAAAATGCATACTATGTAATTTGGTTATTGCTATAGTTTTGTTAAATTACCACTATACTGTGTGTTTCTTATTGTTTCAGTACCACAACTTATATTTTAACTTATATTTTATGGAGTGAGAAATAGATCAAAATGTATGTGTTTAAATGAAAAATTTTACCAACAGGCCCAACACCATTCCCCAAATAATCCACATAACTGATTAAAAGTGTCAAGTGTATCCTATTTTAAAACATTTTTGGATCTCCGATTTTCTACCAGTCTTATGCTGTTTTCATACTGTTGCTTCATAAAACATCTTAAGCTAAAAATACAACTTTGCTTTCATTATTGGCTCTCAGAAAGTCAAGAACAACAATAAATGTAGCCGATGTTTATTGGACCTTTGCTACGCATCTGACATTTTACTTGTAGTAGCACATTTAATTTTCAGTTACACATAATGATGTAACTGCAGCTACTATTCTTATCCCCATTGAATAGAAGAAAAACTTCGGGTAAAAAAAATACTAAACTGGTTTGATGTGGAAACAAGTATCAAATCCAGGTCTTATCACAGTAAGCCCTTACTCTGAACCATTCTTATATTAAAACGAGTTGAATGAAATAGTCAGTATTGGAGCATTTAGACCAACAAAATTGTCAATTTCTTGTGATTCAATCTTACCTACAGTGTTTTGTATTTTAGAAATGAGCCTGGCCCAGAGGAAGACACACACGCATGGTCCAATAATAAGTAACAAGTCTGGTGTCTGGCTGCCAGGTGCTCTATCTTCAGTCTTCTAGCCAGAAGAGCTATTGTTATCATGTATTTATTGGACTCAATAGAAAACTATTTATCTGATCCACTAGAGCAGTGGTTCTCAACCTTCCTAATGCCGCCGCCCTTTAATACAGTTCCTGTGGGTCGCGACCCACAGGTTGAGAACCGCTGCATTAGAGGGCAATGCCAGAGACGGAAAGCACATAAACACAAAGGAAATGGCATGACGGTTATTTTTTCCTTTTCCTCTATTCACAAGGCAATCCATCCTATAACCCATAAATGCTATTAAAGCGCACAGATTATTAAAAATATATTCACATTTTACTTGTTGATGTTACGTTTTCAAATATTCTGTATAATAACTTTGCTAATTAAAGTGTTTTAAAATCATATATTTAATGGGAGAGGGAATGCAGGGAGACAGGACTAATACTTGTGCAGCGTACTGTGTGCTAGACAATACTAAACATGTTGCCATTTTCACCCCACAATAGCTCTCTGTATACTCTATCACTTCTATTAAAAATATGATTTTTACAAGATGAAAGAAATATATTTGGCTTTAAAGCATATTATGAAACAGCATGTACAGAATTATCCCAATTCACTTTTCGGTCGAATGAGTAAAAAAGGAAAAGATATTCATTTCGTTTTACTTGTCAATTTGGATGATGACTAACAGACCTATATTTTTGTCTTTTTCTCTTTTTCTTTTATTCATTCACCAAATATTTTCTGTACAGCAAGTAAGTGCTAGGAACTGCCAGACCAAATTGTGTCTCCACTACAAGCCTTTTCTTCTAAGCTCCAGATCCTATTATACAACTACAGCATGATGAATATTAATGTGTATGACCAGACATGGACACTTTATCAAGCCAATTCAAATTATACAGTTCTTGAGCGCTGTAAGCTTACCGCCTAAATAGAAATCAGTGTGGTCGGGTCTGAGCGAGAGAAAGGAGTTTGGAAGCAGAACAACAAGGTTAAAATTCATGTTTTTCCATTTATTTAAGGTGTTTAAGCTTGGGAAATTTACTTAGCATCTTGAAGACTTAATTTCTTGATCTGTACAAGAAGCTTGTTACCTGGTTTTCAAAGGAAAAGCTGTGGAATGTAGTACCCTCAGCCATTCCATCTGAAAATTCAACACGCATTCATATTTCCTACTCTATCTCTTCCTTCCTTAGAAGGAATTACTCTGCCATGAAATCAATACCATAACTATATCTAGAGAAGGTTCAGAATGGAAGAGCAAAAATAATATTAAATATGTTTACATTGTGGATGTGATCCAATAGAGCACAGACAATGACAGAATTCAGTCACTGTGCTTTTCCAAAATCCTTTAAACTAGTGTTCTTTGAGCCTCAAACTGTTAAGGGACATAACAGAGACATAATAAACAATGATCTGTCTGAAGGAGGAACACAAGAGACAAAGTCAAGAGCTCTGTCTGGGGTTCAGTTTCTAAGTAATCCATAATGACAGGACAAAGCATTGCTAAGCATTCAGAAATACTGGGGAGATAAATGACAGCCCCATTTCTGTAAGCATCCTGAGTTCTCAGAAGAGAAGGAAAAGCTCTGTTACATACAAGGAAATCAATTTAACAAGAATTATCTGTAGGAAAATTAGGCTTCTAGAAAATAATTACCTAATAAATGCCTTCTACTAATTTAATGTTTTAACTCCCCGTGTTGGAAGCAGTCTCTGGTAGAATTCAGAGGCCACCCCAAAGCACGTGATGCCTGCCCACTGAGGAACAAGCTAAGGGAACTCTCACTGTGATAATTTCTTTACATGGTCAACTCATTTCATTATGCCAGCAAGCCTCTGAAATAGAGACTGTTCTGAAAGGTTTGTTCTAAGCTGTGTTCTATAAATACATATACTCGATCACATATATGTTGTTTGTATCTCTGCTCCTATCTACAAGGAGTTTCTGCATGTCTTTCTGCTATTTTGTTACTGCCTTCTTATTAGGGATTCTCTTTTTATCTATGAATTTGGGTCCTTATCAAAGGATTTAAACTTGAGCTTTTAAGGGAATGTATAAAATCATACCTGAACTGGGCTGCCTGGCAGTTCTGTCTGGAGTGATCCTGATGCCAAGGTCTTTGTTAAGAGGGGAACGGGTCTGTTAAATGTTAATGAATGTTATTGTCACTGTCTTCGTCAACTGTATATTCCATTCCAAAGATGTAATCATGACAATAAGGTGTCCAAAGAACTGATATTCAGAATTCTTACTCTCTAATAAAATGATATGGTATATTTTCTTATTCTAAGGTTTCTTTTTTTTCTCCTCCCTCTCTCCTGTCCTGTAACAATTGGATTGTGGAAGTAGCTCACATATAGCCTTTTTCACTGGATTTGGTAGTGAGGGTATGTTGGTGATTATGAATCACTGCAGCACCCCTTGGATGTCGATCAAATTCTCTCCTTCCAAATGAAAGAAATCAGTCCAGAATATGAAATAATAAGAGAGAAAGAGGCCATTTTTACTTGCTTTCTGTTGCAAAACCCAAGGGACCATTCTTGTCGTCCCTAAAAAAAATAAAATATAAAATATAAAAAGTCAGAGGCATTATATGCAGACATTAGGCTCCAAACTCATCAACTAAGTAACAGCATCTCCAGGCAATGCCCTCTTTTTTTAGAATTTTGAAATATAATCCACAGCTGGTATCTCCCTTTTCTGAGAGGCCCCTGTATAGGAGAAGTAAGCCAGAGAATCATGTTTCATCAGCTCTCAAGAGCCTTCACAGTCTTTCCTGTATTACCAACCCAAGCATAGGCAGTGTTTGGTTATCTTCTGCTGCATAACAAACCACCCCAGGTGTAGAGCCTAAAAATATCAACAGTTTATTATTTTTATGTTTCATAATTCTATAGGATGACTGAGTGGTTCACTTGCTTCAGATGGTGCCAGCTTGGATATTGAGGTGGTCAAAAGATCAAAAATAGTCTCATTTATGTGAGTACAGATTGATGTAGTCTACTGACGGGGAGCTCAGATGGAGCTGGCAGCAAGAACACTCAATTTACCACCTGCCCCTCTACAAGACTTCTTGGGCTCCTCATAGAATGGCAGCTGGGTTCCAAGAAGGGACACTTAACAAGATAGAAGTAAAAGCCAAAGATCGCTTACAGGCACAGCTATGGAAAGGCTACATTATCTCTACTGCATTTTATTGTTCAAAAATAAACACAGGGCCAACCCAGATTCCAGTAAAGGGGAAACAGATTTCTCTCCTTTGGGGGATGGAGACAAAGTCACATCCCAAATCAGCATGTGTAATGACAGATATATTACAGCCATCCTTAGAAACATGATTTCCCATAGGCACCAATTTGAAGTGCCATCTGTCCCAGATCCCTGCAGAGCACCTGCCCCTTCACCCACTTCAAGCTTAGGTCGCAAAGTTCTTACCTCTTCTCCTTGTCCTCATCCAGATGCAGTCAAGCTTTTGCCCTCTCCTAGACATCTGTGTTCCATTAAGGAGTCCTCAAGTCCTCAGCCATCCATACCTGTGAATTGGTGATATTTCACACAATTACAGAAATTTCAGATTTATTTCACTAGAAATTTGATACTTACCTAAGTTGGGGGGGGGTTGTTGGATCATTTGACGCTTATATTAAGCTATTTGGTTTATGTAAATATCATTTCTATAATAGAAGGAAGGAAGTCATGTGAAATGAGATAATAACATTCTGGAAGCCTTAGCACATGCCAAACACAACCTAGAGATTGCCTCATTTTTACTTTTAGAAAACATCTTTTCCAGAAGGCAGTATAATCAATATTTTAAGATGACCTATCTCAGATTAATAGAGGGTAAGTAACTTTTCTGGGAATGAGCATCTAATAAATGGCAATAAGAAGATCCTAACTCTTGTTCTCCCACCTTTCTGTTAGATGTGTTTCCAGCAGTCAGGGACAAGGTATCTTTAACTTGCTAGACATATGTCGAGGATGCATGAAGAAGAAGAAGAAGATGATGATGGTGGTGATGATGTAAACAGAGGACATGAAATTGTGACCTTTGTCCTAAAAAAACGAGAATAGGGAAACTATGTAGGAGTAACTTTATAACCTTTTATAACAGCAAAACCATTACAGGCTTAGACGAGTTAAGGACTTATCCCAGATCCGCAAACATGTAAACAAATATGAGAGTGGGGATTCAAAACAACCACAGACACACTGAGTCTGCATTTACTAGGGTTTAATATTGCAAATTTCTAATTACCAACTCAGCTGACTTTTAGGTTTATACAATCAAGAGAGTGGTGAATGCACTGGTATTTGGTCCAAATTTATTTATATTGAACTTGGCACATAAACAAATTTTTAACATATTATATGTGACAAAAATCACCATAAGCAAGAATAAAAGTCATACAAACATGATACACATTTACAAAATATATTATAAAAGTAGTCTGTATTGCTAATTTGCACAAGTCCCTTACAAAGCAATAATAGGATGGACTAAGGATATGAATGCTTTACGTGTGATAATATGTACATAGGTGTTAGTATGACAAAGGCAAAGAAATTATCACAGGATTTTTAAATTCAAAATTTCTTTGGAAGGAGGAAATATAGACAGATTCACCTTCTAGATTTTACATGTCTGTGGTATTTAATATTTTTTAAATTCACGTGTTTCTGTGCATGTCTTAGAGAGTTCTGAAAATGGGAATTCTAGGAATATTTCATTTACTAAATAAACTTTCTAGACAGAACTCTACTAAGTTAAGGCAATGATCCTTTCCTTACTCTCTATTGCCTCCTTTGTTTGAGATGTTTAACTTTCATTTTTGGCTCTGATCAAGACCTTCAACTCTGCTATGTTTTACAAAATTTCTCCAATGAATAACTATAATATTTATGAAGAGGGGAAAAATACGGTAGGCATGAATTTTCAAGCCACACATAAGCACTCAAGTATACAGGAAGTATTACTTTGTGTACTTTGCTATACTGTAACTGAAACTAATTTCCATTTTGAGGCCCCAGATGGCTGTGAGTAGGAAGCATAATGTCTCCAATTCAGAGTAAATTCAGTTCCTTCTTGGTTTGCTTAGTCAATTTGTGATAAATTCAACCAATTTATGTCTCTCTTCCATCCTCTGATTCCCTTCATAAGACATTTAAATTCTCGGGGCTTATCCAGTGCCCTGATCTTTATCTATCCTTGATGGCATCCCTTGGCTATTTGGACTGCCCTCTAAATCTCAAATACTCAGTTCATGTTGTTGTGTTGCAACCTTCCATCTTGACCATAAGACTGGTTCAGAACTATAGGCAGTCTTGCTCAGCTAACACTTGAGTCCTATTGGAAATCTAAAAAAAACTGGCCTACATTCCCATGCCTCAGAGGAATGTGGGAAACTGAATGGGGCTACCTAAGGCCTTCTCAGGCCATCATATGAAATGAACCCATCTCTGTTATACTACACCCACATCGTGATGACACAGAGTTCTTGTGAGGCTATAGCGTCCCTGATATTCATACAAAAACAAAGAAGTATCATAGGGTAAAATGTGTATATCAAGGGGCAAGGAATATATTAGATAACATTTCTTTCTTTTTTTTATTAAATCATAGCTATGTACATTGATGCAATCATGGGGTACACTGTACTGGTTTTATATATACAATTTGAAATATTTTCATCAAACTGGTTAACATAGCCTTCACAGCATTTTCTTAGTTATTGTGTTAAGACATTTATATTCTACATTTAGTAAATTTCACACATAGCCTTGTAAGATGCACGGGAGGTGTGGTCCCACCAATTACCCTCCCTCCACCCATCCTGACCCCTCCTATCCCCTTTCTCCATATTCTTGGGTTTCATAGTAAAGTTGAGTACATTGGGTTTCATAGTAAAGTTGAGTACACCCCTCCTATCCCCTTTCTCCATATTCTTGGGTTTCATAGTAAAGTTGAGTACATTGGATACTTTTTCTTCCATTCTTGAGATACTTTGCTCAAAAGAATATGTTCCAGCTCCATCCATGTAAACATGAAAGAGGTAAAGTCTCCATATTTTTTTAATTGTTGGGGATTCATTGAGGGTACAAGAAACCAGGTTACACTGATCGCTTTTGTTAGGTAAAGACCCTCTTACAATTGTCTCCATCTTTTTTTCAGGCTGCATAATATTCCATGGTGTACATATACTACAATTTATTAATCCATTCATGGGTCAATGGGCACTTGCGCTTCTTCCATGACTTAGCAATTATGAATTGGGCTGCAATAAACATTCTGGTACAAATATCTTTGTTATAATGTGATTTTTGGTCTTCTAGATATATACCTAGTAGAGTAATATTATGTAGCCTTAAAGAAAGATGGAGACTTGACCTCTTTCATATTTACATGGATGGAGCTGGAACATATTCTTCTTAGCAAAGTATCTCAAGAATGGAAGAAAAAGTATCCAATGTACTCAACCCTACTATGAAACTAATTTATAGCTTTCATATGGAGGCTATAACCCAATTATAGCACAAGAATATGGGGAAAGGGGCAAGGGAGGAGAGAGGAGGGGGGAGGATGGATGGAGGAAGGGTAATTGGTTGGACCACAATTGGGTCCCATCGTACCTATGCCCATCTTACCCATCTTAGAAGGGTACAGGTGAAACTTACTAAATGTAGAATATAAATGTCTTAACACAATAACTAAGAAAATGCCATGAAATGTTAAACAGTTTGATGAAAATATTTCAGATTGTATATGAAACCAGGACATTGTACCCATGATTGCATTAATGTACATAGCTATGATTTAATAAATAAATAAATAAATAAATATAGGGCTGAAAAGAAGAGTCAGTAAAAGACACTGTTAACTACTGAAAGTGGTAGATAAAAGGGTCCAGGAAACTGAAGCCAGTCAAGGTCAATAGTGTCAATAACTTCTCTAAAAAGAAATCAAGGAGGATAAGGTGTAAAGAAGTCATTGAACTTATTGACATATCACTGATGACCTCTGTGAGAGGCATTACACCAATGCCTGATGTATATCGTCTAATTTAATCTCCCCCAAAGCCTTATTAAATAAGTATTGAAACAGCATTAAAACCCTCATTTTAGTATGACAAAACAGAGAGTTTAAGTAATTTGCTCAAGATCACATAGTTGGTAGGTAAATTCAGGCCAATTTCCTAAGACTAGTCTTACAACCACTAGTTCAACTAGTGAGTGTTCAACACAACACTCGGTAGAATGCTGAATGCAGGAGTTGAACAGTGAATGGAAAGTTAAGTTGTAGAGATGGAGTGGTAGATTACATCTTGAAGAAGTTCCTAGCAGGTAGGAACTACTATGTATACTTGTTTATGGGAGTTGAAGACAAATGACATCTTTGACTTAAAATATAAACTTCTCTAAATGTCGGTACCCTGTTCTCCAAATATTTTCATAGAATCATTTATTAATCCACATAGCAGAAAATTTAAGAGTATCAACTATGTATAAAATCATATATATCAAATATATACATGTAAAATTCTTCCAAGCTGCCTGGATCCTGTGATATTATGATATATTGATATATATATATATATATATCATATATACATAGTCATATACATATATGTATGATGTACATATGCCCCTGGTTCCTGGTATAGAGTTTCTGAATCCCTTGTATGCAGGAACTCTAGGAGAATATTTTGTTCCAATATTTGGTCTTAGACCATGGTTCCTGACACAGAGCTCTTAAGACCTTTGTAATTTCCTGTTGAGAGACCCTGAGCAGAGTTCCTACATCCCTTGGAATTTCCTGGGTGATGAACTTCTTTTTTGTTTTGTTTTTAGAGAATAAGATCTCATCATATTGCCCAGGCTGACCTTGACTCCTGGCAATTCTCCCACCTTAGCCTCCCAAGTAACTAGGAATCTCTCAGATGAAAGCCACCATGCCCAGCCAGCATCTTTTGTTTTAATGAAGTGATTCTTTCTTTCTTTCCTTCTTTCTTTCTTTCTTTGACAGACTCTCACTCTGTTGCCACAGGCTAGAGTGCCATGGTGTCATCACAGCTCAGAGAAACCTTAAACTCTTAGGCTCAAGCCATCCTCTTGCCTCAGCTCCAGAGTAGCTGGGACTACAGGAACCCACCACAACATTCAGCTACTTTTTCTTTCTTTCTTTTTCTTTTTTTTTGAGACAGAGTCTCACTCAGTCGCCCTGGGTAGAGTGCCATGGCATCTTAGCTCACAGCAACCTCAAACTCTTCAGCTCAAGTGATCCTCTTACCTCAGCTTCACAAGTAGCTGAGACTATGAGTGCCTGCCATAACACCTGGGTAGTTTTTCTATTTTCAGCTCTTGCTCAGGCTGGTCTTGAACTTCTGAGCTTAAGCAATCCACCTGCCTTGGCCACCCAGAGTGCTGGGATTACAGGCATGAGACACCATGGCCTGACTCATTAGGTGATTCTTGCTAGGCTTTGGATAAATTCAGGATGGGCATGGTTGCCAGGGGAACCAAACATGATTAGACAGTTGGAACATTTAGCACCTACCAACACCACCAGGAAGGGTGAAGGGGCTAAATGTTGAGGTGGTCACCAATGGGCAAAGATGCGATCAGTCATGACTATGTAATGATGCTTTCATAAAACACCCAAATAACATGGTACATTGAGTTTCTGGACTGCCAGACACAGGAACGTGTTAAGAAGGTAGCTTGCCCAGAGAGAGCCTAGAAGCTTCACACCCCTACCCCCAGCCTTGCTATAGTTATCCGTCTCTTCATTTGGATCTTCATTTGAATCCTTTAAAATATCTTTTATAACATAAAACTAGTAAATATGAAGAAAATGCTCACCTGAGTTCTATGAACCATCCTAACAAATTAATCAAGTCCAAGGAGGGAGTGAGTCATGTGAAGCCTACTTTGTAGCTAGTACAGGTGACAACCAACTACCTGAATGGTGTCTGAAGGGAAGGCAGTCTTGTGGGAGTCAGCCCTTAATCTGTGAGATCTGACACTATATTCGGGTAGATAATGTCAGAATTGAATTGAATCTTAGGATACTCAGTTGGTATTGTAAGGTAGTGGTCAACTCAAAAGTCACAAAGTGGGATGTAGAACAACAGCTGAAGTTTATTTGGTGCCTTGGTGAAGGTGGCTGAGACTCAATTAGGTTTCAGCCCTGGAGAGCAAGAGTGCTTATTTTTTAAAGGTTTAGGTAGAGAAGGAGGGGGAGAGTGTTACTTTGGTGTGCTAGGGACTGTTGCCAGGTATTGTTCCAGCTGGCTTCCCACGAAGATTGTTTGGTTCATTTACTGTTTAACCCCCTCAGAGCCCTTGTGTTTGGTAGTTCCTCATTGCTTCTGGCTGGGTGCCAGAGAGGGTGGTTTCAGCAGAGGTCACTGAACAGCCAAGATGGAGTGCCTTATGCTCAAAATGGAGCAGCCTACGCTTGCTCTGTTTTTGGAGTTCCTCTGACCAATCTATCAGGCATCTGCTTGATATGTGGGGGAAAGTCCCTACACATCTGGTCACAGAAGAGTTCTGCATTGAGTGTGAGAGTGGAGTAGGAAAAACATCATAGTTTGAAGTCTATGGTACACTGAAGATAGCAATGATAAAATCCAAATTCAATTCAACTACTGTCTAGATTGATTCAACTCCACATATTAATGGCTTGAGGGAACACCAGATGTACCCATTCCTCACAATAATATTATTTACCTCAATTCTGTTTGTTTTCATACAATATCTAGCATTCTAACAAAATTATATAACTCACTTAAAAGCAAGGGGAGGCTCGGCGCCTGTAGCACAATGGTTGCGGTGATGCCCACATACACCGAGGGTGGTGGGTTCAAACCTGGCCCAGACCAGCTAAACAACTGCAACAAAAGAATAGCCAGGCATTGTGGCAGGCACAGCTACTGGGAGGTTGAGGCAAGAGAATCATTTAAGCTCAGGAGTTGGAGGTTGCTGTGAGCTGTGATGTCATAGCACTCTACCAAGGGTAACATAGTAAGACTCTCAAAACAAAACAAAAAATAAATAAATAAAATCAAGGGGAAAATGACCCATTGTGAAGAGATAAAGTACACAATAGAACCAGACACAGCCCAAATGTCGGAACTATCATAGATTTTACTTTATTTTATTTATTTATTTATTGAGACAGAGTCTTACTATGTTGCACTCAGTAGAGAGCCGTGGCATCACAGCTATAATCCTGGGTAGAGTGCAGTGGCATCACAGCTCACAGTAACCTCAAACTCTTGGGCTTAAGTGATTCTTTTGCCTCAGCCTCCCAAGTATCTGGGACTGCAGGCACCTGCCACAAGGCCCGGCTATTTTATTTTATTTTTTTGGTTATGGTTGTTGTTTGGTAGGCCTGGGTTGGGTTTGAACTTGCCAGCTCCAGTGTATGTGGCTGGTGCCCTAGTCAATGAGCTACAGGTGCCAAGCCTATCATAGATTTAAAAAAACTCTGATTAATAGAATTATTACTATATATAACTACATTTAGTATTATAGTATACTAGAATTATTTCTTTATATATCTCCATATAGTATTATAGAATACATATAGAATTATTGCTATATGTAACTACATAATTACAATTATGATATGTAATAATGTAACACTATTTTTTTCTTTAGCCATTTTTTTTTTGGCCGAGGCTGGATTTGAACCCTCCACCTCTGGTATATGGGGCTGATGCCCTACTCCTTTGAGTCACAGATGCCACCCAATATAACACTATTAATCATAGTGTTAATATAAATACTAAAATTTTGAAGTAACTATTAAAATGACTACAGTTAAAGAATCTAGTGGAAAAGGTAGACAGCATGCATAAATAGGTGATTTCAGAAGAGAGATGGAAACCATAAAGAAAAGCCAAATAGAAATCCTAGATATAAAAATGACAATGTCAGCTCGGTGCCTGTGGCTCAATGGGCTAAGGCGCCAGCCACGTACACCTGAGCTGGGGGTTCGAATCCAGCCCCGGCGCCAAACAACAATGGCGGCTGCAACCAAAAAATGGCCAGGCGTTATGGCGGGTGCCTGTGGTCCCAGCTGCTTGGGAGGCAGAGGCAAGAGACTCGCTTGACCCCAGGAATTGGAGGTTGCTGTGAGCTGTGATGCCATGGCACTCTATCCAGGGTGACAGCTTGAGGCTCTGTCTCAAAAAAAAAAAAAAAATAAATAAATAAATAAAATAAAAATGACAATGTCAAAGATAAGGAATTCCTTTGACAGGCTTATTAGTAAACCGGACTCAGTAGAAGAAAAAAATACAAGTGACATTGATCCACCCTGAAGATGAATCAACTAAAATTATCTATGCTTAAAATCAAAAGGGGCAAAAAGAGTGAGGAAAGCTGGGCAGGGCAGCTCACACCTCTAATCCTAGCACTCTGGAGGCCAAGACAGAAGATCCTTTGAGCTCAGGAGTTTGAAACAAGCCTAAGCAAAAGTTATACCCTGTCTCTACTAAGAATAGAAATATTAGGTGAGGTGTTGTGGTATATGCCTGTAGTCCCAGCTACTCGGAAGGCTGAGGCAAGAGCATCACTCATGCCCAATAGTTTGAGGTTGCTGTGAGCTGTGACACCATGGCACTCTGCCCAGGGCAACAAAAACTCTGTCTCAAAAAAAGAAAAAGAAAAATTAGTCAAGCATTGTGATATGTGTCTGTAGTTCCAGCTACTTGGGAGGCTAAGGCAAGAGGAATCACTTCAGCCCAGGAGTCTAAGGTTGCTGTGAACTAAGCTGGTGCCAGGGCTCTCTAGCCCTGGTGACAGAGGGAGACTCTGTCTCAAAAAAAAAAAAAGAGAGAGAGAGAGAGAAAAATAATAGATCATTCAGAGTTGTGGTGGGACAGTATTACATGGTCTAACTTATACGTAAATAGAATCCCAGAAGAAAAGAAAGAAAGGAATGGAAGAAATTTCTAAGATACAGTGTATTTTCCAAATCTAATAAGAGATAACAAACCATAGATCCAAGAAGCTCAGGAAATTCCAAGCAGGATAAATACTAAGAATAATACACCTAGGCACATACACAGACATGCCTCATTTTATTGTGCTTTGCTGGCTCGGCACCTGTGGCTCAATGGGCTAAGGCGCCAGCCATGTATACCTGAGCTGGCAGGTTCGAGTCAAGCCCAGGCCTGCCAAACAATAATGACGGCCGCAACCAAAAAATGGCCGGGCGTTGTGGTGGGCGCCTGTAGTCCCAGCTACTTGGGAGGTAGAGGCAGGAGACTCGCTTGAGCCCAGGAATTGGAGGTTGCTGTGAGCTGTGATGCCACAGCACTCTCTCCAGGGTGACAGCTTGAGGCTCTGTCTCAAAAAAAAAAAAAAAATTATTGTGCTTTGCTTTATTTTACTTCACAGATAATGCATTTTTTAGGAGTTGAAGGTTTGTGGCAACTCCGCTTTGAGCAAATCTACTGGCACCATTTTTTCTAACAGCATGTACACACTTCATGTCTCTGTGTCATGTTTTGGTAATATTCACAATATGTCAAATTTTTATTAGTAGTGGTATACCTGGTATGGTGATCTGTGATCAGCGATCTTTGATGTTATTTGATACTATTATAATTGGTTTAGAGCATTGCAAACAATACTCATGTAAGATAGCTCATTTAATCAATAAATGTGTGTATTTCTACTGTTTCACCAACCTGCTGTTACCCCATCTCTCTCCACATCCTTAGGCCTTCCCATTCACTGGGACACAATATTTTTGAAATTAGGCCAATTAATAACCCCACAATGGCCTTCAAGTGTTCAAGTGAAAGGAAAAGTAGCATACCTCTCACTTTAAATAAAAAGCTAGAAATGATTAAACTTAGTGAGGAAGGCATGGTAAAAACTAAGGCCAAAAAATTAGGTGTCTTGAGCCAAATTAGCCAAGTTATGAATGCAATGGAAAAGTTCACAACAATGACAACTGCAACAAAAAAATAGCTGGGCGTTGTGGTGGGGGCCTGTAGGCCCAGCTACTTGGGAGGCTGAGACAAGAGAATTGCCTAAGCCCAAGAGTTTGAGGTTGATGTGAGCTGTGATGCATGGCCCTCTACCCAGGGTGTCAGCTGGAGACTCTGCCTCAAAAAAAAAAAAAAAAAAAAGAAAGAAAGAAAAGAAAACCTCTAAATATTATTGCTCATTAACAATATTCCTGGTTACCCAAGAGTTCTGCTGAAGCTATACAAGGAGATTCTCATGCCTGCTAACTTAATACTCACTCTGTAGACTATGGATCAAAAACTAATTTCAATTTTTTTTTTTAATTTTTGAGACAGAGTATTACTCTGTTGCCCAGATTAGAGTGCCATGGCATCAGCCTAGCTCACAGCAACCTCAAACCCCTGGATTCAAGTCATCCACCTGCCTCAGATTCCCACCTTGCACTTTTATGTAGCTTGGACAAAATAGTGCCTGCTAGCATGCCCCGTTAATTCTTTTATTTTTAGCAGAGATGGGGGTCTTGATCTTGCTTCGGCTAGTCTCGAACTTCTGAGCTTAAGGGATCCTCCTGCCTCAGCCTCCCAGAGTGCTAGGATTACAGGTATAAACCACCATGCCTGTCTTCAATTTTCAAGTCTTGTTATTTAAGAAATATTTTTGTAAGGCTATAGCTACTATAGGTAGTGATTTGTCTGATGGATCTGGGCAAAGTAAATTGAAACCTTTTGGAAAGGACTCACCATTCTAGATGCTGTTAAGAACATTCATGATTCATGGGAGGAAATCAAAATATCAAAAGGAGTTTGGAAGAAGTTGGTTCCAACTGTCATGGATGACTTTGAAGACTTCAAGACATCAGTGAAGGAAGTAGCTGCAGATGTGGTAGAAATAGTAAGAGAACTAGAATCAGAAGTGGAGCCTTGGCTCGGCGCCTGTGGCTCAGCAGGCTAAGGCACCAGCCATGTACACCTGGCGGGTTGGAATCCAGCCTGGGCCCGCCAAACAACAATGACGGCTGCAAACCAAAAACAAAAATAGCTGGGCGTTGTGGCGGGCGCCTGTAGTCCCAGCTACTTGGGAGGCGGAGGCAGGAGACTCTCTTGAGCCCAGGAATTGGAGGTTGCTGTGAGCTATAATGCTACGACACTCTACCCAGGGCGACAGCTCGAGGCTCTGTCTCAAAAAAAAAAAAAGAAGTGGAGCCTGAACATGCAACTGAAGTGCTGCAATCAATCTCATGATGACACCTGAACAGATGAGGCACTGCTGCTTATGGACGGGCAGAGAAAGTGGTTTCTTGAGATAGAATCTACTGCTGGTGAAGACACTGTGAACATTGTTGAAATTACAACAAAGGATTCAGAATATTGCACTAAGTTGATAAAGCAGCAGCCTTCTTCTTAGAAGAAGGTCTACTGTGGGCAAAATGCTATCAAACAGCATCACATGCTACATGCAATGTCATTGTTTTCTTATTTTATTTTTATATTTATTTATTTATTTTGAGACAGAGTCTCACTTTTTAACCCTGGGTAGAGTGCTCTGGCATTATGATTGCTCACAGCAATCTCAAACTCTGGGGTACAAGTGATTCTGTCTTTTTTTTTTTTCCGTTTCTTTAGAGAATTAGGTAAACTTCAGATTACAAACTAAGGTGAAAATAATTTTGTAGTCAGAATGTGTTCAAGAAGCCAGTCACGATTTAACTGGATTTGACTTCAACACGCCGATGATGTGTTCTGTTCCTCCAAATAACCTTCACTTAGGAAGATTGCATTTATCCATTATGTGGAAAGATGATGAATATGCTTTCTTCTTCCTGTTGCTGAGGAAGAAATTTTCTTTCTCAATAGCCAACACTATTTCTTTTTTGCTGCTCCTTTCCCTGGTTTTCCCTTGCCACGAAGCTTCTTCAGATGCCTTTGCTCATCCCTAAAATCCTGATGTTCATCTCTATAAAGGCAAGAAATTGGAGTATTCCCATGAGTGCAAAATAAGTATTGTGATTTGGATACCAGTCGTAAGTTTCCTTCCTCTTGGCCAAAGGCAGCTCACCAAACAGTTTCACCGCTTTCATGGACTTGGAATCAGTGGGCCTGACAACTTCACCAAACAGGCGGGCACTTAGACGAGACATGCACAAGGCATATTCTGAAAGTGAAGACATTTCTTGAGCAGCAAGTAGAAAGAGTCCCTGGACGTGACCTTCCGTACCCAGTTCACAAGTGATTCTCTTGACTCAGCTTCCTGAGTACCTTGGAACTATAGGAGCTCACAACAATGCCCCGCTAGTTTTTGTTTTTTTTTAAGATAGACAGGGGTCTCGCTTTTTGCTCAGGCTAGTTTTGAACTTGTGAGCTCACTCCCAGAGTGCTGGGATTATAGGCATGAGCCTCTTTTCTTATTTCATTTTATTTTATTTTATTTTTTTTGAGACAGAGCCTCAAGCTGTCACCCTGGATAGAGTGCTGTGGCATCACAGCTTACAGCAAACTCCAATTCCAGGGCTCAAGCCAGTCTCTTGCCTCCGCCTCCCAAGTAGCTGGGACTACAGGCACCCGCCACAACCCCCGGTCATTTTTTGGTTGCAGCCATCATTGTTGTTTGGCGGGCCCAGGCTGGATTCGAACCCACCAGCTCAGGTGTACGTGGCTGGCCTATTGAGCCACAGGCGCCGAGCCTGTTTTCTTATTTTAAAGAGAAATTGCCACAACCACTCAAACTTTAAGTAACCACCACTCTAACCAGTCAGCAAACAACAACATTAAGGTTCAATCCTCCATAAGCAAAAAGATTATAACTTGCTGAAGGTGCAAATGACAGCATTTTTAAGCAGTAAAGTATTTTTAAATTAAGGTATGTAATTTTTTAAATATATATATAATGCTATTGTACACTTTCATAGACTATGGCATAGTATAAACATAAATTTTATATGTACTGGAAAGAAAAATTCTATGTGATCATTTTATTATGATATTCACTTTATTGTAGTGGTTTGGAACCTCCAAGGTATGACTGTATGGTGACCAAAATGTGACTTTAAAGATCACGACAGAGAGTTCCAACTTCTCATCCAGTTTTTGGTTTTTTTTTGAGACAGAGTCTCACTATGTCGTTCTCGGTAGAGTGCTGTGGTGTCACAGCTCACAGCAACCTGCAACTCTTGGGCTCAAGTGATTCTCTTGCTTCAGCCTCCCAAGTAGCTGGGACTATAGGTGCTTGCCACAGTTCATCCAGTTTTTTAATTGAAAGGAAGCCTGAGTTCCTTTGAAAAGGACACTGCAGGTTGGGCGTAGTGGCTCAAGCCTGTAATCCTAGCACTCTGAGAGGTCAAGGCAGGTAGACTGCTTGAGCTCAGGAGCTGGAGAGCAGCCTGAGCAAGAGTGAGACCCTGTATTTACTAAAAATTGAAAAACTAGCTGAGTGTCATGGTGGGTGCCTATAGTCCCAGCTATTTGGGAGGCTGAGGCAAGAGGATCACTTGAGCCCAAGAGTTTGGGGTTGTTGAGAGGTATAATGGCACTCTACCTTAGGATGATACAGTGAGACTCTGTTTTAAAAAAAGAAAAAATAAGGCCTCAAAGGACTCTAAATAGACCTTCCATTTTATCCCAAAATCCCATTTCTAGGTATCTACCCAGAAGAAATAAACATCATTTTATCATGGACATTTGAAGCAGATTATTTATCATAGGTCAATTTATAATTGCCAAGATGTGGAATCAATCTAAATGTCCTTCAACCTAGGAACGGATTAGTGAACTGTGATATATGTACACCATGGATTCAGTCATTAAAAAGATGGTGACTTTATATCTTCTGTATTAACCTGAAGTTGAAACACATTCTTTTTAGTAAAGTATCACAAGAATGGAAAAGCAAGTATCCAATGTACTCAGTACTAATATGAAGCCAGTAGATTATCTAATACACACTCATATAAGAGAAAACCTCAATTCAATTCAAGATGGGGGGAGGTGGAAGGAGAGAGGGGGATGGGTGTGCTCCCATTTAATGGGCCCAATACAGGGTATATGGCGCATCTTCTGGGTGCAGGACACAACTACAACAGGGACTCTACCTAACAAATGCTAACATTGTAACCTAATTGTTTGTACCCTCACATTAATCTGAAATAAATAAATAAATATATAAACAATAATACAAAAAAAGAAAAGAAAAAGGACACCACAGCACTGCCATTAGTATATACTGAAAATCTTCCTTTAAGTCATCTCTGCAGAGATCTGTGGCCATTTTCTAAAATTACTGTGTGCTGGGGAAATATCCAGGTTTCTTAGAAATATCTAAACACTGGTTCTAAATTGATGCAAAGTCCTAGGGACCCAAAATACCACTTGGAGTTCACCAGGGTAAGTGGGGGCTTATGGTGGACAGGTAACAAGATGGAGTCTTAATTCAAGTTTGAATCACAGTAGGGCAAAAGTAGGGCCACAGAACCATCCTGTCATGATGTAATCTGAATGTATAATTAAAACAGAGATACTGGTAACTGGCAGGACTCTTCATATTGGCTCTCTGATTCTGGAATATGGACCAGTATAGTAGGAAAGGCCTAGTTGAAGCCCTTATAAATCCTCCCTCCACCCTCACACACCAGAATAGTAAACAAAAATAATGCTTCCTTAGGGTAGGGAAGTGGGGGACTGTAGAGACTAATGATACCAATAAAGGTCTGAAAGAAGCAGGGGTGATGAAAGCTATCTCATGCCAATTGAACTTGCCTGTTTGGCCTGAAGGAGGAAGGCAGATCTTGAAGAATGGCTGCAGAGTAACATAAATTGAATCAGGTGATACTTCTACTTGCACATGCTCTTCCGTGTCTGATACCTTTACTGGGGCAAATCAACACAGCTCTTGGCACCTGGGAGATAGCTAGTGTCCTAGCAAGTGCTTATTTCTCTGTATACATCATCAAGGAACACCAGGCACCATTTGCTTTTATTTGGCAGAGCCACCAACATCCCTTTATGGTCTTGCATCAAGGCTACAGCAATGCTCTTGTTCTCTCCCAAAATATAGTCCACAGAGATACTGAGCATCTTGACAGTCAGCATCACATTGATCTAGTACAATGATGACAGTATGTTGATTGTATCTAGGAGTAGGAAATAGCAAAGTCTTTAACTGTCTTTGTGAGATATATGCAAATCAGAGGATGGGGGATAAATTCCATTCTTGGCATCATTTTCTATATCAATCAAGTGCCAGTTATCAGATTATTATCTCAGCCCCAAACTCACCTACTGCTAATCTTCCTGGATGTTAAAGTTGAGACTTTGAAAATGATAATTCTTTGCTTTGACACCCGGCTCTGTCATATTCTTCTAATTGAGAGTACAGAGGGCGATCCCGAGGCTGAAAGAAAGACAAGAGATTTGCTGCTTCTTTCTTTTTAGGGACAAGGTTTCACTTTGTCACCCATCCTCAAACTCCTGGACTCAAGCAAAGCAATCACCCTGCTTCAGCCTCCTGAGTCCCTATGATTACAGATATATGCCACCATACAGGCTATTTTTTGTAAACAGGGGATCTTGCTATATTGCCCAGGCTGGCCTTGAACTCTTGACCTCAAGAGATCCACGAGTCTTGGCCTCCCAACATGCTGGGATTACAGGCATGAGCCACCAGGCCTGGCACCTGCTGCTTCTTGTCTACCTCCTGACTGCTTGTTATAGCCTTTTGGTTCCTGTGAGTTTTACCTAGTAATGCCTCTTCATCATGGTAGCAACATTTCTTTTTTTGTAGCAACAGCTAAATCCAGTTTGTAGTTTTTCTGTATTTCTGTAGTTTTCATTAGTCATAGACACCAACCCCAGCCATCCAATGCTTCTGCTTCAGAGGTCTTGATCCTAGACCTCTGGGTCCCATGGAGCCACTCCTCCAAACTTGGAGACACCAACACCAGTTGAGCATTGGTTTCTATCTAGTGTCTAGATGCTGACAGTTAAATGAAGTCAGTAAAAGTTAAAGTTTTTATATAATTTAAGAAAAATTACAACCATGTGAAAGCAAAACACAACTCAATTATACTCCAGTCACTCTCAGCTCTTACATATTCTTCTTGTGCTATATTAATTTATGCTTGTCACTATGTCCAAGTAGTTTCAAATATATAAGGGACTGGATTATCAAGGCTAGTACCATGATTTCTTCTTCTTTTTTTTTTGACCCACCTTTCTTCTTATTTGCTCTCTTTCAGTTTAGCTATATAAATTGCAGTCTTTCAAGTGACAAACTTCATTTGGCGTGTGATGAATGAGTTACACATATACTGTAAGATAGTTATCTGTTCAGTCCTAGGAGTGGCCTGAAAGAACTGGAATGGTTGGTATCACTAGGTAATTCATTCCTGGCCAGAAGCAGTGTCATCTAGGGATTCTTAGCAGCCCAAAAGAATCAGGGGCTGGGCAGCGCCTGTGGTTCAGTGGGCAGGGCACCAGCCCCATATACCAAGGATGGTGGGTTTGAACCCGGCCCTGGCCAAACTGCAGCAAAAAATAGTTGGGCATTGTGGCGGGCACCTGTAGTGCCTGTTACACAGGAGGCTGAGACAAGATAATTGCCTAAGCCCAGGAGTTGGAGGTTACTGTGAGCTGTGATGCCACAGCACTCTATTGAGGGCGATAAAATGAGACCCTGTCTCTAAAAAAAATAAGAATCAGGGTCTCATGACCCACCTTTGCTTGCCCCTTGGTCCTACTGGGGAAAGTCCAATTAAGGACTTGGTAAACAAAGCCAAGGAGTATTCTTACCACTAGGGCATCACCTTCAGAAGCCAGCTGCGGTTCATATGGATGCCCACCATAAACAATGCATCTTGGAGCTATTGTAGGAGTACATGTCCCATGTATCAAAGGAGAAGGACTCACAACCTTACCTGTGTCCAGGAAAGGCAGGGAGCCCTCCTAAATACTCCTCAGGGACTCAGCTCTGAAGTGTCTCTCTTCGTATACAGGGTGTCCATAAAGTTCATGTTTAATTTAAAATACTTGGTTAATAGTTATAGTAAAGTTATCTTAAGAATTATTGCTCTACAGAGAGAGGGAAGGAGTGAGGGGGTGGGGTCTTGTTGTGTGGCACACCTTTTGGGGGCAAGACACGATTGTAAGAGGGTCTTTACCTAACAAATGCAATCAGTGTAACCTGGTTTCTTGTACCCTCAATGAATCCCCAACAATTATAAAAAAAAAGAATTATTGCTCTAAAATCACAGCCATACTCTGTAAATCAGAGCTTTCCTATTATTTTGCAAAATATACTTGATATGAAAAGTATGAGTGGATTCTAAATCCAGGAGTTGGAGGATGCAGTGAACTATGATCACACCACTGCACTCTTTGGCCACTGGGCAAAAAAGCAAGGTTCTGTCTCAAAAAAAAAAAAAAGTAAAAACCAAAACAAAAATAATGCAAACCTTATAAAAACTTCAATACTATGTGTAGAAACTAAACAAATGCATATAAATTGAATATTTAATGCCATCCTTGATGTTTTTCTCATTAAAAATATGTAACAAAAATAATTTTTTCCACCAAGCTCCACAAAGTGCCTCCAAATCTCCTTTATTTATACATGTGCTATACAAATATTATTCCTACAGATGTCATATGTATAAAAAACATTGAGAACTATTACTTTACCTTTAGAACAGGATTATTAATCTGGGATCCCTGGATGGATTTGAGTGGATGTGTGAAAAGTGCAAGTACTTCTTTCTGAAGAAAAGGTTAATCATTTTTATCAGGTTCCCAAAGCTTAAGAACTGGCTTGAAAATTTGAAACCTCAGGGGATTTCAAGTTCCCCTATAATTTTGTTAACAAACCTACAAGGGGTTCCCTCTGTTGCTTGCTGTACAGAAAACTAATTAATAAGAAAATTAAGACTGCCAAGGAGGAAAGATTTATTTTGGAGGATGCGATAACTGGGAGGTGGGAGGAATGGACTACCTCAAATCCACCACCCTCATCAAGGAGATCAGGGATTTTTCTAGAGGTGAAATGAATAATGCACGAAGTGAGTGAGCAATGTTACATGTTTGGGGTGGAGTATAAGGCATGCAAGCGGAATGAGAAATCATGCTAGTACATATGTTGCATGATAAAAAGACAGTGGATAAGTTTTTTTAATAATATAATGAGCTAGGGGTTAATATTGGTCATTCCTTTGGTCTTGCGAGCAGGCAGGATGTGAAGAGTAGGTTGCTCAGCAGGACCTTGGGCACAATCTGTGGTGGAGTGTCCCTTGTCTTCCCTGGACAACCAGGTAGTGTAAAGCCTTGTACTTATCTCATGGCTGCAAGGAAGCCCCACTGTTTCTGGGGGGTGAGGGACAACTCAAAACGGAATAAATCAGTAAAACAGAAAGTTATAAAGTTCTCGTCAGCAAATCTTACTGGCCTGGAACATGAAATATAACTACAAAAAGGAATTTTTGTTCATGGAGCTGATTAAAATTTTATCCCCAAAAAGTATTAATACAAGTTAAGGGTTTTATGGATTCCCTTAGTAGTATAAACGGGCCTCCAGTATCAAAGGTGGAAAGACTAAAGGTGTTAAAAATGGAACTAAGAAGACTTTTGTCTTTGGCTGTTTGCTCTTGGCTTCTCTCCTCTCAGATTCATCTGGCATAGTAAAAGGATCCTGAGATCTTCAGTCTATTAGAATAGATACGCCCTCTCTCAGATCACTAGACAACCAAACAGGAACCGGTGTGGAGCGCATGGAAGAGTAGGTACAAATGGGGCAGAGGGCTTGGGCCCACCAAACAACAATGACGGCTGCAACCAAAAAATGGCCAGGCATTGTGGCGGGTGCCTGTGGTCCCAGCTACTTGGGAGGCAGAGGCAGGAGACTCGCTTGAGCCCAGGAATTGGAGGTTGCTATGAGCTGTGATGCCATGGCACTCTATCCAGGGTGACAGTTTGAGGCTCTGTCTAAAAACAAACAAACAAACAAACAAAAAAAATGGGGCAGAGGACATAGATTTCAAATGCTTACTGTGATCCAGCTCCATTTACAAAGTGAGTGTATTGGAATCTTCTGAAATCCAATATCCTAAAGAATGTGTTTGCCCAGACCTTCTCCTCTGTGTTTCTAGAGAACTTTGTAGATATCTACACTTTTCCTATGTATTTATATAGCTGTTTTGGGACCCAGCAGAGGTGACAGAAGCCACAATACCATTAAACTATGCTACAATTATTTGTTGATGTGCTTTTCCTTGCTAATAGGTTATGAGCCCCTAAGAGGTAGATAAACATTTATTTTGTTCTTAAAATAGTTTCTAGCATGTGATATATACTCAATAAATATTTTCTCAGTTAAAGGTAAATAAATGTCCAAATCATAGTTTCCTGAAAAGGTAATATACCAGGAAGAGATATTTCCCTTGAAAATGAATAAATTAATTTCCTGGCCTGGTGTAGTGGCTCACTCCTATAATCCTAGTACTCTGGGAGGCTGAGATGGGTGGATTGCTTGAACTCAAGTTTCAGATCAACCTGAGCAAAAGCATGACCCTGTCTCTACTAAAAATAGAAAAACTGAAGCAAGAGGATCACTTGAGCCTGAGATGGAGGTTGCTGTGAGCTATGATGCCACAGCACTTTACCCAGGGTGACAGCTTGAGGCTCTGTCTCAAAAATAAATAAATAAATAAACTTCCTGATACAAATTTAATGTGAATTTGGGTACTTTATAATCCAGTTTTGACTAGGTGTCTATTTCCCTACATATGTGGTATAAAAATGTTCTACACTTAATATTAATCTACTTCTACTATTTTTTTTTTTTTTGAGACAGAGCCTCAAGCTGTCACCCTGGATAGAATGCTGTGGCATCATAGCTTACAACAACCTCCAATTCCTGGGCTCAAGTGAGTCTCTTGCCTCCGCCTCCCAAGTAGCTGGGACTACAGGCGCCCGCCACAACGCCCAGTGATTTTTTGGTTGCAGCCGTCATTGTTGTTTGGAGGCCGGGGCTGGATTCAAACCCGCCAGCTCCGGTGTACGTGGCTGGCACCTTAGCCCATTTAGCCACAGGCGCCGAGCCTACTTCTACTATTAAGAGAAGACATGAACCATATCTTTTGTCATTTTATTCCTTTTTCTTGAATCTATTTTCTCTACATAGGGTGTGCTTAACAAAAGCTAATTGAACTTGGAACAAACATTAGATAATAAGAAGTTACCTTATTAACATACAGGGCTTTGAAGTTTATACTTTACTTTACCATACATTACGGCATTTCAAAAATCCTGTAAGTTAGGGTTACATTGTAGAGAAGGAGGAACTAAAGCTGAAAAATTTCAAGTCAGTTGTGTAAGGTTTTACAGAGCAGGAACTAGAAACCAGGTCTTCTGACTCCTACAGTAGTGCTCTTTCCCAGTGTAAAGTTAATGGACTTCAGCCTTTCATCTTCCAAAATAATTTCTTGAGTATGTTCCCACACAAAAGTAGGTAGCAGTGTTGCCATCCCTGAGTAAGAGAATCAACACACAAGTACATTACTAAGACCTATGGATTTGAAAAAGTCTTTTTCTAGAATGACACTTTGTGTCATAAACAACATAGATTACATTTATTTCAGTTCATTCAGCTTTTAGCTGTGTGTATTTCTTGGCTATGTAGACAGCTTCCTGTTTTGTCTCATGCATTGGTTCAAAGTTCTTATTTCTGAACCTTGCCTTCTCTTTTCCTGTTTACTAAGTGGCTCTGGGAAAAACACAGTCAGATTGTTTAATTTGTGAACCATACATCTTTGTTTAATTTCGTCTCCAAGGCACCTTTGATCACCACCAGGGGGCAAAAGCCTACCAGTTGGCTTCTCTGCAATACGCTGGGTATAGGACTGTACAGTACAGGGACCCTCAGTGTTTGATTCTTGATGGAACCTCCCTGCTAATTATTTCAACCACAGGGCCCCGGGGAGAGAACAAAGGCTCAGAACAGAGGGCTCTTGTGGCACTTAACCGTACAGCGGCCAGAAAGAGCTCATGACAGCCCTGTCAGTTTAAAAGGAGCAATGAGATCCGAGAGTGTTTGAGCGACAAACAGGAGGTGGGTTTCAATAACTTCCAACTCCAGTGTGTGTGTGCTTTCTACAGCTTTGATATGTAGGGAGGTTATTTACCAGCACATCCACTCAAATTGAGGGTTACCTTTGTCCACTCTCTTTCTCTGGCTGAATAATCGACGTTATTTACCTTGTGCGATTTTTTATTTCCCCTTTTCAATCTTTGATTTTCCATTACATTCTTGGCTTAGGTTCTGCTGACGGTTTACCTTTTAGAAAAGGATGCCCTTAGGATATTTTTTAATCTGAATTTTCCCATCCACCTATAAAATAAGAGGCAAAGGAGAAGAAGAAAACTCAAGGCGCAAACACTATTGAATTAAGAGAATTCCTTCACAGCAGGAAGCAAGTGGAAGGTAAACAGCAGGTTGGACCCTTCCAACTCCGTGAGCCCCGCTTTCTCGGATTCCCGGGCGCGCTCAGCTTCTCTGCACCTCAGGAATAATGAATGAGTCTTTGGATAAGTTGACAGAGGAAGTAGGAGGTTACCACCAAGATTTCCAGGGTGTAAAACTGAAAACCGTTGTTTCGTTCAAAAAGTCTCATCGTAAAACCTGCACAGAACGGTGGGAAGACTCAGAACAAGCCCCTGGGACCCCGCCCCAGGGGGGTACACGGGTCTCCCCGCCCCCTCCACGCCCCGCGAAAGCGTCGGAAGCCCTGCGAGCCCTTCGCCCCCCGAAAACGTGTCGGCCTTGGGATCTCACGCTCAGGCTTTTTTCTTCTAAGGTTGGTTAAGCCGTGCGCCCCACCTCATAAAATGGTCGTCTCTCCAGAGAGAGGATTCCCGGGGCCCCCAGCCCTGGCACCCCTCACCCAGCGGGCTCCCCTCAGCTCTTTCCTCCACCCCACCCCACCCCAGCGCACCCCGCGCGGACGGGACCGCGACTGCAGCACCAAGGAGGAAACCGGGAGGAGGGGGCGGCGGCCCGCGGCGCACGCACTCCAAGCTTCCGGCAACTCTAGGGTTACGACGAGGCGGCGGCGCGCGCCGAGGGGAGAGGCGGTTGCTGACAGGTGGCGCCTGCGCACTGGGAACACTCATTGTGCCCCGCAGCTGCCGAACCGCCCGCCAGCCCGCCTGCCGCCTGTTCCGCGCGTCAGCCCGCGAGAGTCCGGTGGTGGGTGCTGAGCCTGCGGCCGTTCCCGCGTCCTCTTCCTCCTTTCCGTTCCCCCTCACCTCTATCCTGCTCCCCTTTCCCCATCCCGGCTCCGTCACCCTCCCGCCCCCCACACTCAGGACGAGAATGCCCTGCCCGGAACAACCCAGCAGCGCCTAGATGGCTTTGGTCACGGTCCAGCGGTCGCCTACCCCCAGCACCACCTCCAGCCCCTGCGCCTCGGTGAGTCCCTCCTGGCGGGCGCTCTGCTTGCTTCTGTCATTGCGGCTCCGCTTTGCCTCAGCGGGTCCCGCCGAACGCCACTGCGCACGCGCCGTGCCTCTTCCCAGGCCTTGGCACTCGGCTGCCGCGAACCACCCCCCCACCCCCATCTTAAAGACTAGGAGCAGGAACTGCAGGACGTTTATTTTTGCCTCTATCATTCCTGAGCGCCTAGCTCCTTACAGTCCTCGCCCTGAAATCCCTGTGGCTTGCCTTCCTATGGTTTGAGCACTTCCTTTTGGTAATGAGTCATTCTTGCTTTTCACCCTCCCCCTTCTTTTACCCTCTGTTGCTCTGAAGCAGGGAGAGGACCGTGAGACTCCTGGGTTGCCCCTTACCCACACTCACATCCCCTTACCCGCACCGTTTCATGTACCCGTTTTAGTATTGCACACTGCACACCCTTCTTCGGACTCGCCAGGGTGTGTGCCTTCCTAGTCACTTGCTGGCTTTCTTGTGCTCTGTTCAGGCTTTGGACTGCTGAATGGTAGTTACTGCTTGGTTTTTTCCCCTCCTCCAAAGGGTAGCAGTGATCTCCTCTGCTGCTTGGACCTCTCACCTTCCCTCTACGAGGTCCCGAAGCATCTGGTGTTGCTTGATGATCAGTGCCAATTCATTTCCCTCATAGACATTTATGCCTTACGCTCATTACTCATGATCATTCTAGTTCTTGGGTCGTGTTAGTATGGCTCGTTACTTCATATGCCTATGCCAATAAAGCATGCTTCTAGAAAGAAAAGACCCAGTAATCAGCCTTTTCCTACTGGGCCCATCTTTGCCTTCGCTCCTCCCCAACACCCATTCCTTTACTCTCCATGCTCTTAGGCTTCATTTTTGAAAATTATTTTTAAAATAAATTATTGCATCTATGGGACAAAATTCACTTCAAAACCCAAGCAAACATCCAGACAGATGTTTTAGAGAGAATAGACTATATACGAGCAATTGGTAAAACTACCTTGAACTTCCTATAGAATTGTAATTTATAAACTGTTGGTGGATTTTTGTAGTGTTAAGTTTCAGAAAAGGTTTTCCGTAAACACTCAATTTCTACTTAAAGAAATTCAGGTTACTCTTAATATTTATATGTTAACTGAGGTGTGACGTTTGATGCTGAAAACGTGCTGGCTTGCGATTTCATTATAGTTTCCTGAATTTCAAAATTTTGTGTTGTATAGTGGCGGTTTCTTCTTTCCTGAGCTTCCTTTTACATTTTGTGTGACCAAACAGACAACAGTGTCTTAAGTCAAGGTTAACTTACTTTGTATGGTTCCAGAGAGCAGAACTAGGATCCTTAGGTAGAAGTTTAGGGAGGCTGATTTCCAGTGATTGTAAGAAGAATCAACAATCGAGTATACTGCCTTGCAAAATAGTTAGTGCCTGTTAACTGAAAATGTTTAAGCAAAGGCTGGAGGACCTGTCTGAGAGGTGGTATAAAGAATTCCTGCAATGGGGGACTTGTGAGGCTGTTCCTAAATTTTAAGATTCTATAAGTTGAGAGTAATTGTGCTTCAAAGCTGGTAAAACATAAGTATCATAGGTATAGGAATTTAATATAACTTATTCATATGTGTAATTTTCTCATACTAGACTTTGGAAAGTCACTAACATACATCAAACCGTCTTAGTTAATTCCACTAGTAAACTCATTGGTGCATTGGTTTATGGTAACGTCTGATTTTGGCTGAGAAAGCAATTGAAGGTTTGTAGAGTCTTGCCAGTAAACTAGAACTCAGTATTATAATAATATTATTTTTCCTAAGCATTGTTGAAAACAGTTTATGCTATAATAATAATGTGTATCTATCAAGTTATCTTCATACCAGTTTTAATTAATTAATTTCTTTTTTGGGGGGTTATTTCCTTTTATTTAGAAATATTTAAAACAGATTAAAATAGATTAACTATCAAATAATCACTCATACACTTCTGACTATAATTTCAACAGTTTGATATAACAAAATCATTAAAAAAATATATTTAACTTTTAAAATGTTTAAAATTTATCATGAATTTAGCGACAACTGTAAAATTACTGTAAAATCTTCTTTCTTTAGGATTGGAAATTTCTAGAATTACCACATGCGCCATGCAGTCTTTTTTTTTGAGACAGAGCCTCAAGCTGTCACCCTGGATAGAGTGCCATGGCATCACAGCTCATAGCAACCTCCAATTCCTGGGCTCAAGCGAGTCTCTTGCCTCTGCCTCCCAAGTAGGTGGGACTACAGGCGCCCGCCA
>CAUYON010059509.1:0-13421 GCA_963573935.1 Arctocebus calabarensis | reverse complement strand
AGCCTCAAGCTGTCACCCTGGATAGAGTGCGGTGGCATCACAGCTCACAGCAACCTCCAATTCCTGGGCTCAAGTGAGTCTCCTGCCTCTGCCTCCCAAGTAGCTGGGACTACAGGCGCCCTCCGCAACACCCGGCCATTTCTTTTTTTTTTTGGTTGCAGACTTCATTGTGGTTTGGCGGGCCCAGGCTGGATTCAAACCCACCAGCTCAGGTGTATGTGGCTGGCGCCTTAGCCCGTTGAGCCACAGGCGCTGAGCCAGTTTTTCTATTTTTTTAGTAGAGATGGGGTCTCACTCTTGCTCAGGCTGGTCTCGAACTCCTGAGCTCAGGCAATCCACCCACCTAGGCCTCCCAGAGTACTAGCATTATAGGCATGAGCCACCACGCCCAGCCGTTTTGCATATTTCTTAAATGTTATCTCTATATGGTTAACAGCCCAGTGAAATGGACAGACCAGCAGAGATAGGGCATCGACCTTACCTGATATGACAGGATTCAGGTTGCACATTTAGTATTCATCGATAGTTTTGATTTTTTTATGGGGATCTGCTTTCATTTTTTGTACTTAGATGTATATTTTTGTGTGTGCATTTTTTTCCCCTCTCTTTAAACATTTGAGGAAGATTGCCATGTGTATTGCCAGGTTTGGTAAGCTTATTTGGTCACATAAAAAGCAATCTTTATCTTTTTCTTCCAATTTCTAAATGGAGATCTTAAATATTTCCATTTGAAAGGCACAATACTACAGAGTTGGTTCTTGAGGATAACTACTAAAATGTGATGCTCAGGTATTTTATTTTTTCTGCTGGGTAAAATGTTACTACTGTTGGAGCAGCGCCTGTGGCTCAAAGGACTAGGGCGCCGGCCCCATATGTTGGAGGTGGCGGGTTCAAACCCAGCCCCGGTCAAAAACTGCAAAAAAAAAAAAAGAAAGAAATGTTACTACTGTTACATAGTACTGTGCCATGTACAGATTAATTGCTCAGTGATTATCTTTTGATCTGACTGTTTTTTGTGGAACTCAGGTATATAGGGCAGTCTGTTTACCTAAGGGCATATAGGGTAGAAGATTTCCTATAGAATATATTGTGTATTTATGAGTTTGTAATTTTTTTTCAGTTTTTGGCCACGACTGGGTTTGAACCCACCACCTCCGGTATATGGGGCCAGCGCCTTGCTCCTTGAGCCACAGGCGCCACCTGAGTTTGTAAATTTTTGCCAGTTGATCCCAAAGTGCTAAATGGTCATGGAGTGAAAATAAAGAAACATCTTTTTAGTCAATGACTATATAACATAGAGTCTATTGCACTCAACTTTCCTAGGAATTAACTTACAAAGTTGTGTGCCTTGAAAAGGTATATGTAAATTCCTTTAACTAAACCAGATCTGTTTTTCAGAAAAGAAGCAACTGACAGTAATTTGGAAAATAAAATAAGAGGGCTTGGCGCCTATAGCTCAGCGGCTAAGGTGCCAGCCAAATACACCAGGGCTGGTGGATTCGAACCCAGCCCGGGCCTGCCAAACAACAATGACACCTCCAACCAAAAGATATCCAGGCATTGTGGCGGGCGCCTGTAGTCCCAGCTACTTGGGAGGCTGAGGCAAGAGAATTGCTTAAGCCCAAGAGTTTGAGGTTGCTGTGAGCAGTGTCACCACAACACGAGGGCAACATAGTGAGACTCTGTCTTAAGAAAAAAGAAAAACAAAAGAAAAATAAGAGATTTTTGCAATCATCCAGGAAGTAAATAACATCCTTTTAATATAAAATGAACTTTTCATGGCAGAGTTAACAAGGAAAAGATAATAAATAATTGAAGTTTATTTCTTCCCTTTAAGGACTACGGAATTTCTTTGACTTCCCAATTAGTCATGTTGGTATGTAGTTGGTATGAACTGGGTATTATAATGAATGATCTGGGAACTCGGTACTATCTGGAGTGACCAAAGAGAAAGGACTCATTATCAGGAAAGTAAAATCACTGCTTGGACTCAGGGTTCTCCTTGCAGTGATTACACAAGAGTAGGTGGATTGGATGAAGACTATTTTTTTTTTTTTCCGCGTTCTATACTGAACAGTGTGGGTAAGTATATATAAAACCTTGTTTTGATTTTCTTTCATTGACAAAGCTTTCTTTCAGCATTATGAAAGTTTAATCTACTCTTCTTGGTTCATTTCAGTCATCAGGTAATCTGTTGGATGCCTGGAATGATATTTTTAAATTTAGTACAATTATCGGGCACTTGGCTACATGCTGAAGGATTGAATTTTCAAAACTCAAATGTTAATAAGGCAGGAGTAATCTCAATCAAGTGTGCCAAACAGAATCGGTGTATTGGGAGAAAAAGATTTACTTCGCTGATCCAAAGTTGCAATTGCTTTAGCCTTGTGGAATCTCCATTTCCTCATCTCAGAATTACAGAGTTCGCCCAGGGTGTTGGTTAAGATTACATTAGATGTAAAACGCTTTGCAAATGTTAAGGTCCTGTACAAAATTAAGTTACTTATGTAACATTTGTGAATTTTGATTGGAAATACAATAAAGACAGTTCTTCCACGAAATTTATGAACACCTTCTCAGCCTTAGCGCTATCATTTCTATATGGGAAAGCTATCCAACATAATTTTAGCAATCTAAATGACCATGTAGTCAGACTCAGAAAGGGTGGCCTGGGAGAGGCTTTTGACTTGCCCGAGGCTGCCGGGTAAAGTCAGGGCCAGGTTTTATGGCTCTGTGACCACATTCTTCCTGTTTTTCTCGCTACCTTTGGTGGCAGCCGCAGTTTCTGGTTTGCAACCTTCCCGTGCCCACTGGCAGGATTGCCCAGCTACCTCCCCTTGTCCCCCGCTGGCTTTGAGGCTCCTCTGCCTCTTCTACTCCTGTGACTCTTACTGCCACTTCCAGGAACCCAGACTCCAGACTCTCCCTTGCCATCTGCTTTCCTCGTCCCTTGCCTTGCACGTTCTGTCGGTCCCCCCCGCTGGGGGATCTCTGCACCTTTTGTCTCCCTGTTTTCTGAGTCTGTTGGTGCCCTGATAGTGTTTCTTGTCTGCAGCCCATGCCGACTTATTTCAGTAAAGTTTCGGGCACTTTGCTTCCCTGCCCTTGGCCTTGCTCACCTTGCCAGCTACCAGCCTTGGTGTCCTCCCTCCGGATGACATCACGTACTGTTTACTGGGAAACTGCAGCATCCCTGCCACTCCCAGCCTCTCACTTTACCCCACGGCACATCAGCTGTTCCTGGATTTGCTTGTGACGCCCAGTCTAACTGGAGTTCCCTTCTCTTCTGGCTTCATCACTTCTTTTCCTTTAATACTTTGATCAGCCACCACCCTCTAGGAAGCATCTTGCCATTCTGGACTTGGTTGGAGGTGCCTCCCTGTTTTCCCATAATCCTCTGTGCAGATCTCCATTGTAGAGGAATTATCATTGACACCCGCTTCTCCTTAGACTATGAGCTCCTGGAGCGTGGGGGCGTGCCATATATCTGTGTCCCCCATGCCCAGCACAGGGTCACCAAACAGAGAAACTTCTCTTGACATTGTCATCCTCTTCGCTTGCGTATCCCCTTTGATCATTGGGCCTTCCAGGGTTTCAGAAGACTAGCTTGCCTGCAGCGTGTTTCCGTCCTTGCTACTTCACCGATTTCTGAATCCTTTGCTGTCCAGCTTTGGCTTCCCCACTCTATTGAAACTGCTCTAGGAACAGCTTAAATACTGAGTTGGAAGACATTTGCTGGGTCCTCAAACTCTTTTACTTCTATGAATAATTTGATACTATGTTAACCAACAACTTTGTCCTAGAATTCATCTCTTGTGTGACTTCCTGATTCCTTTAGGGTCATTTATTTTCTAGTTTGGATTTTTTTATTCTTTCCAAAAAAGGTTTTGTGATTCCCTCTACTCCCACCCCTTATTGGATACCTTATAGAAATGAGTAATGTTTGTATCCCAGAGTCAAATTTCTCTCTCTCTCTCTCTTTTTTTTTTATGTGTCAAAAGGTATTTTTTCCAGTTGATGCTTTGAGGTGGTGGTTTATTGCTATTTTTTATGTGTATTTAAATTGTATCCCAATTGCCTTAGTTTTAATTATGTTGGTTAGAATGGAAAAATTATCCATCAAACATCTGCTTAGATTAAGAATTCAGCCAGGCAAGGTGGCTCATGCCTGTAATCCCAGCACTCTGGGAGGGCAAGGCAGGTGGATTGCCTGAGCTTACTGGTTCGAGACCAGCCTGAACCAGAGTGAGACCCCATCTCTAAAAATAGCCAGGTGCTGTGGTGGGCACCTATAGTCCCAGCTACTTAGGAGGTTGAGGCAAGAGAATCACTTGAGCCCAAGAGTTTGAGGTTGCTGTGAGCTATGATGCCACAGCACTCTACCAAAGGTGACAAAGTGAGACTCTATCCCCCCCAAAATAAATAAATAAATAAAATAAATAATTCAGTAGCAAACCCCACTACCCACTAACAAAAAGCCTGCTACTTATTTTAATTTGTTCTTTAATAATTATAGATACTAGGAATTATATAGCAATAGGTTGCTGTTGGCTACATGTATTTCTAGTAAATAGTTACTATAATGGGGAAAGCAATCAAAAGGGCAGATTTATTGAAATGAGCACAATTTGTAAATCTGTGTATGCTATTTAATGTAAAATGTTATCAGTGATTGATGGGCTAGAGCAGGAATTATTATTTCAATGTTTCCGTAAACCCTTGAAACTTTACATTTTTCTTTGGGTGGAGTTATGGCTTCTTGACAGGTTCTCAGGATTGTTGGAATAGATAAAGCTAAGAACGCTGGACTAGAACATAAGGGTTTCTGAACCTGAGGACTGTATTAATAAATGATAAATTGTGAGGTTTCTGAACAACCCAAATATAACTCCAAACTTAATTAGTTAAAAATGTCTTTTAGTTAATTAATTTAATAATCAGAAAGTTTTACAAATGTGATATAATTAAATTGGCTTTTCCTAAAATAGTCAAGGCAGTTTTCTCTTTTCTTTTCTTTTTTGAGACAGAGCCTCAGGCTGTTGCCCTGGGTAGAGTGCGGTGACATCATAGCTCACAGCAACCACCAACTCTTGGGCTCAAGCGATTCTCCTGCCTTTGCCTCCCAAGTAGCTGGGACTACAGGCGCCTGCCACAACGCCAGGCTATTTTTTGGTTGCAGCCATCATTGTTGTTTGGCAGGCCCAGGCTGGATTCGGAACTCCCTCCCTCCCCCGCTCAGGTGTATATGGCTGGTGCCTTACCATTTGAGCCATATGTGCTGAACCATCAATGCAGTTTTCGTTATTGATTTCCCTTTTCCTCAGAGAAAAAAGACTGTAGCTTGAGGGGGGAAAAAAATCTCTAAGAAAAAGAGGACATTTTCTAATGCAGTGATTTTTAAATTTTTTTTTTTTTTTTGAGACAGAGTCTCACACTGTCACCCACCATATTGTTCCACAGCGTCACAGCTCACAGCAACCTCAAACACTTGAGTTTAAGCGATTCTCTTGCCTCAGCCTCCCAAGTAGCTGGGGCTACAGGTGCCTGCCACAATGCCTGGCTATTGTTTTGTTGCAGTTGTCATTGTTGTTTAGTTGGCCCAGAACAGGTTCGAATCCACCACCCTTGGTGCATGTGGCTGGCGCCGTAACCACTGTGCTACAGGTGCTGAGCCAAATTAAAAAAAAATTTAATACCTGCTGTTATGAATCAATGGGATAATTATAATAATCTTGAGGACTGTTTTAAAAAGGATTAGTAGAATATTCTCAGAAATGTAATTTTAAATTTACAAAGCATCCCACATAGCCCTATAAAACAGGGAGGAGGTGGACCTCGAGAAATGAATGATTGTATTGAAGCTCTGGAAGTACCTGGCAGATGGTGGGGCCCAGGGAATGTCCTTGTTGCTGAATGAATCAGTGCAGTAATCCTATCCTGGAAGCCAGGCACCTGCCACCATATCAGGTGGTTGTACACAAGAACTCTTTTGATATGATTAGACCACCCCCTTATTATAACTACAAAAACATGTTGAGATTTCTTCATGTGGTTCTCTTCTGTTTCAAGCTCATAGGCTTTAGGGACAGAGTAGAAAACTACATTCTGGAGCTAGTATGTAGTTAAAGCAGTGTTAACTCCCATGGGTGCGAACATACACAGAATTAGCAGGTGGCGCCTGTGGCTCAGTGGGTATGGTGCCAGCCACATACACCGAGGCTGGTGGGTTTGAACCTGGCCCGGGCCAGCTAACGCAACAATGACAATTGCAACAACAATAACAACAACAAAAAATAGCCGGGCATTGTGGTGGGCACCTGTAGTCCCAGCTACCTGGGAGGTTGAGGCAAGAGAATCGCTTAAGCCTAGGAGTTTGAGGTTGCTGTGAGCTGTGATGCCACGGCACTCTACCCAGGGTGACAGCTTGAAACGCTGTCTCAATTACTTACATACATACATTCATACATAACATACGTAAAATAGCAAAGCACGGGCCCTGTATGTCCCTTCAGGGATCCTGAGGCATAAAGAAGTCCGTTTATAGAGAATGCCCATGTGTCTTCAGCAGTTATCCTTATGATCAAACAACTCCTTTATTTTATTTATTTATTTATTTATTTTTGTGTGTAAAACAGATAGTATTCCTTTCTCAAAAGAAAAAAAGGCATGATGACTCACCTCTGTAATCCCAGCAGGCTGGGAGACTAGGTTGGGAGAATTGTTAGAATCTAAAGCTCAAAATCAGCCTACACAACATACAAATAATCCTTATGAGCACCTTTTCTCTGACATTTTGACTTCTAGTTTAATGTGCCATTTCATTAATGAAATGTATTGAGTTTGGAGAAAAAAGGACTGAACAGAGACATCATTTTCTTCTTTAAGGAAACGATGCACCCCAGTTTATCGTAGCACTAAATAAAAACATAAACCATATTTTGTTTTGGACAGCCAAAGAAAATTTTCAAGAATATCCCTTTCCTGAGAAAGCTGGAGGTAAAACATGTAAAGGTAGTGGCTGCTCACAGGAAGACCTGTTCGTTTTATCGCTCATGCAGTGAGATGACCACTGATTGCTGTGGAGATGCTGATTGCTGCGGCCATTTCTGGGCTAGCCTCGTCGCCTGTAAGAACGAGGCCTTGGTCATCACGGTCCTGTGCTGTGCTTTACTCAAGCATTATTGGCAGAGCTTGATTTTTTAGGAAAGTGCATGGGCTCTCAGTTTTACTGAAGAGCAAATTATGCAGGCTTATGCTAATAACTTCTTTAACTTGGTCAGACTGATTGACACAGCTTCATTAAACACAGCATTCTAACCAAATAACTTGAAGAGTTTACTTTTAAGCATGGTAAACTATCAGAACGCTTAAAATCTGTATTTCTTTAAATTGACCATTAATGGTCCCCCCCCCCCTTTTTGTTTTATTTTGGCTTCAGGCTTAATTGCACCACCTTTTTATTGTTGAATGGTTAATGCGATTTGTGGTCTCTTGACCCGAGCTGAACAAGTGCATGATTCTTGTTTGTAACCATAAACTTAGGATAGCTTGGCCTGTCTGTTACTTGGGTAGCTTGTCATCATTTTCTTCTCTCTCTGAGTCGCTGTGGCTTGCTTTTGATAAAGAGTGATCCCCCCAGATTGCAACCTTTTACATAGCTTTTCTTTCTGAAATAGAAAATGTCTGTCTGGGTCAAAATCGTTATCTTCATTTGTATTGTTCTAGCGTAGCAGTCACTGGTGTTTGGTTTATAAGCACAATTAAATATTTATTTGATATATCATGAAATACATAAGAGGGGCAAAACTTTGGCTCTCAGGTAAGCAATACAGGTCTGCAAATGTCTATAGGTTTGATTATGTTAATTGATAAGTATTTAATCCCATCTCTTATCTCCTATTTTTTTGGCCTTGTTAAATGAAAGAATTATTGTACCTGTAATTAAGATCATTTCCTTAGTCCTTGTGTGTTATAAATGTACCCCTATGCAGTTATTTTCTTCTGTGGCTAATGAGCCGTGGCCAGTATTTTGCATCAAACACTCATTAGATTTGTGAGCACCTGTGTGGCCCCAGACCAGGGTCCCCCTGCCCCTTGTCACCGCATTGCTCAGTGGTGTGTCTGACATGAAGCAGCTTCTCAATTCATGCTGATAGAACGAATAGAACTTTCTTGAGCCACAGTATCCTGGCATCCAGGTTCAGTAAACTGGTCGCCATAGGCTACGTTTGGTCCACAGACATGATTTGTTGGGCATGAATGTGGTTTAAAAAAATTCTAATTCAGGCTTGGCACCTGTGGCTCAACAGGCTAAGGCGCCAGCCACGTACACCTGAGCTGGCGGGTTTGAATCCAGCCTGGCCTGTCAAACAACAATGACGGCTGCAACCAAAAAATGGCTGGGCGTTGTGGCAGGCGCCTGTAGTCCCAGCTACTTGGGAGGCAGAGGCAAGAGACTCGCTTGAGCCCAGGAGTTGGAGGTTGCTGTGAGCTATGATGCCACAGTACTCTATCCAGGGTGACAGCTTGAGGCTCTGTCTCAAAAAAAACCAAATTCTAATTCAGAGTCTACCTCTGAAGTTTATGAAAACTCCACAAAATCATATATATATATATTTTGAGACAAGTCTCATTTTCTTGCCCTCAGTAGGGTGTTGTGGAATCACAGCTTACAGCAACCTCAAACTCTTGGGCTTAAGCAATTCTCTTGCCTCAGCCTCCCAAGTAGCGGGGACCACAGACGCCCGCCACAATGTCAGGCTATTAAAATTCTAGATTTTTGGCTTCTTCTAAATATTATAATAGCAGGCTCGGCGCCTGTAGCTCAGCGTCTAGGGCGCTAGCCACATACACCAGAGCTGGTGGGTTCAAACCCAGCCTGGGCCTGCCAAACAACAATGACAACTACCACCAAAAAAAAAAAAAATAATAATAATAAATAAAAATAAATAAATATTACAATAGCTGACAGTTCTAGGCCCAGATTCTCCATAGGAGCAGTAGGTAGGACAGGGAATGCTTTTCTAGTTTTCCAACTGCCCTACTTCAAATTCTTGGCCCCTGAGAATATTTGAATTTGGAACCTCCGGGATAATGCCATTTAAGACATTTAATTATGGAATCATTAAAAGAACTTGTTCCTAAGGGGTTATCACCTGGAATGTATAATTTACAAACTGTAATAAAGTTTTCTAAGGAATCTGGGGAAATGCACATTTTGTGACATAATTTTAGAAGGCTTATGGAATGATTTTGCAATTATTTTATAAGACAATTTAAAGTTCTTTTGGGGTTACTTGACCAGATGGATGGTGTTTTAGAATCCATAGGAAACATTTCTATTTTATTTTATTATTATTATTATTTTTTGAGACAGACTCTCACCATGTTGCCCTTGGTAGAGTGCTGTCATCACAGCTCACAGCAACCTCCAACTCTTGGACTTAAGCAATTCTCTTGCCTCAGCCTCCCAAGTAGCTGGGACTACAGGCACCTGCCACAACCCCCAGCTATTTTTTCGTTGTAGTTGTCATTATTATTTGACAGGCCGGGCCTGGGCTCGAACCCGCCACCCTCTGTGTATGTGGCTAGCACCACAGCTGCTAAGCTGCAGGCACCAAGCCCACAGGAAACATTTCTAGGAGTGAGACCAGTCATACATTTATGCATCTCCTTTCCAAAATTCAGCAATGTCTTAGAGTAGTGGATTTCAGTGTGTGGTCCCTGGACCAGCAGTGACAGCATTACCAGAAAACCTAGTAGAAATGCAGGTTCTTCTCAGGCCCTGCTGTGTCCGGTTCTCAGGTCTGTTTTTAAAAGGCCTGCAGGTGATCCTGAACTTATCTTGGAAATATAATCCAAGAGGATAACAATACCATATATTTAGATTTACATTTTTACAAAATTTTAACAAATTTTGGTAATATTGACCACTTCAACCTGATAATTATTTAAATTCTGAACCATGAAACTTGTTACAGCCTCATAATTGAGATTTATACAAATTATCAAGCTCAGTGGAAATGTTCTGGGTTTGTCCTGCTTACCACACTTGCTGTGTGAATGTTCACAGCAGGCCCTCTCTGGTTCCTGGTGTATGGCAGGGAAAGCTCAGTCTGCTCATTCTGTTTGAACTGTGCCCAGGACTCTGTGTCTGGTTAAGCTGGACCCCGCTGGCACTCTTCCTTTGCTTTGGAAGACTGCAGAATGTCGCCAGTGGCCAATAAATGTTAACTGTTCTTCTTGCTGTTATTATATAGGGCTGTCTCTCGTAGCCATTTAGGTTAAGAAGGTTCAGGAGCTAAATATTCCAGTTTCAAGATAGAAATCTAAATTAGAGGGTGGATACTGGCTGTAGATTGTGACTAGCAAGGGACGTGTGCTGCCTGGCTGCAGAGCAGGCCAATAGTCCCTCGCTCTTAGTTTTCCTTCTGTGATATCCTCTTTTTTGCAGTTAAGACTGCATTCATTGGATTTGGCCAATTTTTAACTTCATTTTGCTATTGCATGCAATGTTTTTGTTTCGTAACCTCTCATTTTCTCATAGAAAGCAAAAAGAATCAGTTACAGAGCAGAGAGCTCACAGAAAGCCTGTGGTAATGGCATAACTTTGCAGGTGTTCTTGAAGGGCTGGGTCAGCACTGAGGCCTCAGAGGACAGATCAGAGTGAGGAAGAGACTGCTGTCCAGCTTAGAGGCATGATGCTCGCCCGATGCCAGGGGCAGGATATGAGAAATGAACACTTACTGAGTTCATTAATAAAATAGAGCCCTGTTGTTTCCAAATGTAACTTTCTTTCCCTGTATTGTAAAGTTTTTTCCATGAAACATCTGGACAGATGAGTTAATGTTCCTTTATTTTAGTTCTCAGTGTCTTTGCTGATACTGTTTGTTCTGGGTCCTTTGATTATGGATAGGTTTTTTTGTTTTGATAGGTATTTTTTTTTAAGGGAGGGTCATGTTTAATATTTGAGGGGAAAAAACATTTGTGGGTTTTTGTGTATTAGTTCGATTTTATAAATATCAGCTAAGCAATTGACAAAATGTATTGTTATCCCTGAAATTTTTCATTTGGGTGCCTGAAAATCTCTGTTGAACAGTGTCACTGGTATAAAACTATGGGGCATTGGGCGGTGCCTGTGGCTCAAAGGGGTAGGGTGCCGGCCCTATATACAGGAGGCGGCAGGTTCAAACCTGGCCCTGGCCCAAAACTGCAACCCCCCCCAAACAAACAAACAAACAAAAAAACCTATGGGGCAGGAAGGCCATAAGAGGGAGGCTTGGTTGTGGTAATGAGGGAAATTAGGACAAGGCCTTATACTATGCCAAGTTCTCCTCTATCTTCATTCATTTTGAGTTAATTCTGCTTTCTTTAGCAGGAACTCAACTCTTAGTGATCTGATCTAGGTTATAGTGCTTTTGAGATATAACTGAGAAAACTGGATTCCAAAAAAATCTAAGCCAAGTGAATGTTAGGAGATTTAAACTTTTTCTTAAAAACCACCAGGAAGCTCTTGGGGAAAAAAAAAAAGTTTATTTCCTTTCTGTAGGCAGCCTCTGGTAGGAAATATTTTTAAGGAGCTAAAATTTCCAGGTAGACTTTCTGAAAGCTGTTGGTTATCTGATGTAATTTGTGAAAGCTTATAAGTTTAAAAAGTTCTTCTAAAATCTCAAAAATTTTAGTTCGTATTATATTTACTTAAAAAGTATTTAGAGATAGGTAGTCAAAAGAAGATCCCCCTCAGAATTCTGTCCTTTTACTTGGTGCTTCCTATTCCAGGATGGTACTTATATTTCATATACTGATTTGTTGAGAGATAGAGTCTCACTGTCACCCTGGGTAGAATGTGGTGGTGTCACTGTACCTCATAGCAGCCTCAAATCCCTGGGCTCAAGCAATCCTCCTGCCTCAGCCTCCAGAGTAGCTGAGACTATAGGCTTGAACCATGATGCCCGGCTAGTTTTTTCTGTTTTTAGTAGAGACAAGGTCTCGCTCTTGCTCAAGCTGGTCTTGAATTCTTGAGCTCAAGCAATCCTCCTGCCTTGGCCTCCCAGAGTGCTAGGATTACAAGTATGAGCCACCATTCTTGGCATCCCCATACTAAAGAGAAAGCAGAAAGCAAGCAAACACAAAAACTTACCACCCAAACCCCTAAACAAACAAGAAATAAACATTAGTGATAAAGGAACAGGTATATGAGTTATCATTTTGGCAGGTAGAGTTATAAAATAAATACAATTCCACATTATTAAATAATAGCAATAGTTAGTTAAGAAACCTAAATTCTTAGTAGAAAAGTATGCAGTGGCTCACACCTGTAACCCCAGCACTATAGAAGACTGGGAGGCCGAAGTGGGTTGATTGCTTGAACTCAAGCGTTGGAGACCAGCCTGAGCAAGAGCAAGGTCCCATCTCTACGAAAAAATAGAAAAACTAGTCAGGTATTGTGGTGAGTGCCTATAATCCAAGCTATACTGGACTTGAAGGCAAGGGGATTTCTTGAGCCCAAGAGTTTGAGGTTGCTGCGAGCTGTGGTGCCAAGGCATTCAACGCAGGATGAAGCTTGAGACTGTCTCAAAACAACAAAAAAAGGGTGAATAGATTTTTATATATAAAATCAGGAATAAATCATCAAAAATGGTTCCTGCCAATAGAGATGCCCGTAATTTCCGACCTTCTCAATTCATTTCTTAGAGAACAATGTATTTGCTATATTGTTGGTTCTTACATTATTATTGGGCTGTAAAAAGTCTGAGCTAGTAATTCTCCATCCCATAAATGCTCGTGTCCAAATGCCATAGGAATTCAAGTCAAAAATGATTAAAATTTACAAATTCATGACATATCTTGTGATTTAAGAGACAATATTTGTCTTGTGTATATTTTAGCACTGTTTCTATGGTCATACCAACCTTTTTTATCTCCTCTTTCTAGTCATACAGTTTATCAAGAAAGAAAATAGTGCACTATACCTGTTTTGACCAACGGAAAAGAGCAAATGCAGCATTTTTGATAGGTGCCTACGCTGTGAGTACTTTCTTCATGATTATTTTTGATAATCCAGCCAGTGAAATGCTAATGCTGTCAAATAAAATCCAGAACACTTCTTCATTGTGATTGGGAGATGGTGGAGATCATTAGAAGCTTGCGAATTGATCTGGAGTAGAATATGTGGACTAGCATTGATAATTGGGTATTGACTCTCCAGATTTTATTTTCTAATAGCCAGTGAGAGAATCTTGGAATGCAATGTGTAGCTTGGGTTCCATGGCTGTTATAGGTATTTTATTTATTTATTTATTTTTAATAATTTTATTGAATCATAATTATGTACATTGGTGCAATCACAGGGCACGATTCATATACATTCAGAAATATTTTGATCGTACTGTTACAGATATCCTTCATGGCATTTCCTTGAT
>CAUYON010059508.1:0-18552 GCA_963573935.1 Arctocebus calabarensis | reverse complement strand
GGCTGCATAATATTCCATGGTATACATGTACCACAGTTTATTAATCCATTCGTGTATCGATGGGCTCTTGGGCTTCTTCCATGACTTAGCAATTATGAATCGGGCTGCAATAAACAATCTGGTACAGATATCTTTGTTGTTCTGTGATTTTTGGTCATCTGGGTATACACCCAGCAAAGGAATTATAGGGTCAAATGGCAAGTCTATTTTTAGATCTTTGAGTATTCTCCAAACGTCTTTCCAAAATAGACGTATTAGTTTACATTCCCACCAGCAGTGTAGAAGGGTTCCCTTTTCTCCACATCCATGCCAACATCTCTGGTTTTGGGATTTCATCATGTGGGCTAATCTTACTGGAGTTAGATGATATCTCAAGGTAGTTTTGATTTGCATTTGTCTAATGATTAAGGATAATGAGCATTTCTTCATGTGTTTGAAGGCCATGCACATGTCTTCTTTAGAGAAGTTCCTTTTCAGATCTTTTGCCCATCCTGAGATGGGATCTCTTGTTCTTTTCTTGCAAATACGTTGGAGTTCTCTATGTATTCTGGTTATTAATCCTTTGTCAGAAGCATAACTTGCAAATATTTTTTCCCATTCTGAGGGCTGTCTGCAATATACAATTTTAATGCAATGCCTATTAAAGCTCCATTGTCATATTTTAAAGACCTTGAAAAAATATTGCTTCGTTTTATATGGAACCAGAAAAAAGCCTCGAATAGCCAAGACATTACTCACAAATAAAAACAAAGCAGGAGGGATCATGCTACCAGACCTGAGACTGTACTATAAGTCGATAGTTTTCAAAACAGTATGATACTGGCACAAAAACAGAGAGGTGGATGTTTGGAACAGAATAGAGAACCAAGAGATAAACCCAAATAGTTACCGCTATTTGATCTTTGACAAGCCAGTTAAAAACATTCAGTGGGGAAAAGACTTCCTATTTAACAAATGGTGCTGGGAAACCTGGCTGGCGACCTGTAGAAGACTGAAATTGAACCCACGCCTTTCTGTTTTTTTTCTTTTTTCCTCCAAAGTTAGTTATCACCTCCCAGATCTCCTGGGACGGTCCTCCCACCCCATTCTGGGAATTCCCTTTGTTGCTGTTTGTCTTAGACCCCTGCTGGTTCCCACACCTTCCACTGTCTTGTTTTAATATCATTCTGATGGAGAGTAGGTTTCTAACAAGAGACAAAAATGCAATGCATTTTAAAAAGCCTTCTTTTGACCTTCCTATGAATTAGCAACTTGTCTGGATAAGAATTTATAGTTTCTTTATACTTAACTTATGCAGAAATATCTATTTCTTGTCTTCTGTGCCTTTGTTTTCCATTATCTTTGAATTTATAAGTGGATACTCCTTTTTTTTCCTTAATATGATTTTGTTATGACACTTACTGATGTTTATTTTGGAAGACAGGAAAGATGAGCATGTTTGTTCAATATACAATTTCTAACTAACCAAATTGCTCTTCTTTTCATTTATGCACTTATTTATTTCGTTACACATTTGCCCTTTCTTTCCTCTCTGGCCTTTCCTTCCCCTCCGCTCCCTGGGCTGCTTGCTGTTTGAGGAGGTTCATTTGCTCGCAGGACTAGAAAGATCAAGGTGAAGTGCATAAGTGAGAAACCCCAGACATCTCCTCTCTCTCTTGTGTTCGATCAGCAGAATAGCATATTCCGTAAATGCCATATCGGAATGCAGATAGTGAAAAACGATTAAAAGAATCTTTTCTTCTGCCCCATCACGTTAATGTGAAGAAAGAATGTTTGTAACCCACACTTGACCCAGGAACTTTAACTTTAATCATGGATAGATTTTGAGATACAATTTATGTACTATAAAAATTTATCCTTTTTATCATACAGTTATATGAGATTTGACAAATGCACAGAGTTATAGAATACCTACCACCGTTAAGATGAACATCATTTCTTCACAGCCCACGATTTGTTCAATGCCCTTTGAAGTCAACCTGCCTTTCTGCTAACAGTCTCAGCCCTATCTTTTGTATGGAATGTTCATCTCATCTCATATTCTTAAGTATTTTGTCCCATACTAAAAATAACAAGATTCAGAGATTTGAGATGGTTTACATAATTTCCTCTTTATTGCCAATAAGATGATGTTTACTGAGGTGTTCAAAATTAATGGGAAATCCACTCAACAGTTTAAATAATGGAGTGACATAACTAGAACCTCCCCTTTGTGCTTTTTTTGTTAATACATTAATTAATTAATCCATTTCTGCTTGCTAACCAATACAGGAATAACAGTATGTCATCCAGGCACTTTGAGTTAGGAGCTGCCTAAAATAATCTCAAGTTTGATTAAAATGTTATTTTTATATAAAATTGTTTACATAGAAAGTGCAATCAAGTAAAAAGGAGGAAATGTGGAATACAATATTTGTCAAGTGGACATTATTTCAAGATTTTGTGACTCTTCTGGGATAGGCGCTGTGTGAAAGAGACCCTAAAACTTGCAGAGTCATTTGGAGACATAGACATGCATGGTTCATTTCAGAATAATGTTGTAATCACTAAATCAACCACATGCAGAGGAATAAGAATATTATGAAAAATCTCTCCTTTTATCTCACTGGGTCTATACTATTATCACCATTTTATAGTAAAAACAAGGAAAACTAACAGAAATCAAATGCCTTCTTGAAGGTCAGCAATAATCAGTGTCAAGTAAAGTTTTAACTGAACTCATGGTTGATGTTCTCTCTGATATGACACATTTCCTCCCACTACTCAGGACTCCTATAGTCTCACGTTAGCCTTATATTTTACAAGTCCTTTTGTTTCTAAATTTCTAAATCTTTGCCATTTTTCAAGACGGTGCTACTTTATTTGCTCCTCTCACCTACATCACTGCTGGCTCTCGATTTCTAAACGATGGGTAAGTCCTATCCCTGGTAACCATGTTCAAGTGTATCGTCTATATACAGAGTAAAGACAACACAAGTATACAGAAGCACATATTAAATGCAAATACACTAAATTACCTCATATTTGACCCTATTTCTCTGTTTTCTTTCACAAGACCATTTTTCTTTTTCGTTTTCTTTTTTTTTTTTTTCCAGTTTTTGGCCAGGGCCATGTTTGAATCTGCCACCTCTGGTATATGGGGCTGGCACCCTACTCCCTTGAGCCACATGAACATTTTTCATCCGAGTTTTTAATATGTTTTCTTTAAACTTTCTCACTTCCAGTTTTCTTTTCAATTAATTCCAATACGTTTTCAGATTTAAACTCCTCCATAAACCTTTTTGTGTTTCCAAATCTGATAGCCACTTCTCTGTTCTTCTGCACCTGACCATGCCTCCTGACCTTCTGAAACTCCCCTGGGGGTCTGTGCAATACTACGCTCCTGTTTTCCTTGCCTCTTTCTTTTTCTGTCTTTCTTTCTTTCCTCCTCCTCCTGCTCCTCCTCCTCCTTCTTCTTCTTCTTCTTTTTTCTTACAATGTGCTGGTTTTATATACAATATGAAATATTTTCAGCAAACTGGTTAACATAGCCTTCACAGCATTTTCTTAGTTATTGTGTTAAGTAATTTACATTCTACATTTAGTAAATTTCACATGTACGTTTGTAAGATTCACCATAGGTGTGGTCCCACCAATTAGCCCACCTCCATCCATCCTCCCTCCTCCCCTCCCCTCTCTTTTCCCTTTCCCCTTCATCTTGGGCTATAATTGCCTTATAGCTTTAACATGAAAGCTATAAGTTGGTTTCATAGAAGGACTGAGTACATTGGATATTTTTTCTTCCATTCTTGAGATACTTTGCTAAGAAGACTATGTTCCAGCTCTGTCCATATAAACATGAAAGAGGTAAAGTCTCCATCTTTCTTTAAGGCTGTATAATATTCCATAGTATACATATACCACAATTTATTAATCCATTCATGGGCTGATGGGCACTTAGGCTTCTTCCATGACTTAGCAATTATGAACTGGGCTGCAATAAACATTCTGGTACAAATATCTTTGGTATAATGTGATTTTTGGTCTTCTGGATATATACCTAGTGTAGGCATTGTAGGATTGAATGGCAGGTTTATTTTTAGATCCCTAAGTCTTCTCCAAATATCTTTCCAAAAGGAACGTATTAGTTTACATTCCCACCAGCAGTGTAGAATTCACTTGGGCTTGGTGCAATTAGTAGGAAAAAAATAAAACAGTGCAGAGAAGTCACTAGGATTCAGGCAAAAACATGCCAATGTTTAGAGGTCAGGTTAGAATATAGGCAGGTGTGAAAAATATGATTAAGAAAGAAGGAGGGTTCCCTTTTCTCCACATCCAGGGAAAACTTCCTCTTTAATAATGACATTGTTCAGACCTGCCTGTATTCTAACCTCACTTCTAAACATTGGCATGTCTTTTACCTGAATCCTACTGAGTTCTCTGCACTGTTTTATTTTTTTCCAACTGATTGCATCAAGCCCTATGGTTTTGCTTACATCTATACATTAACAACTTCAAACGTTTCACTTAGCCTTCTCTTTCTGAGCTCCTAAGTCCTAGATCCACTGGATCCAAACAGATCTGTGGACCCAAATCCCTGTTTGGCAATGCCATTTGGATGTTCAGGACACCTCAGAGGGAAGGTGCTCCATAGAGAGCTGTTCTATTTCATTCTGTCCTAGTCTTTCCCATTTGTTTTAGGTGCATCATAAGCCATTGAGTTCCTCAAGCCAAAATCCTAAGAGTCACCTTAATATCACTTATGATCCTTACAACCAACCCCACCCTCACAGATTTTATTTCTAATTCCATTAAGTCAGCTTTCAAAATACGGTCAATCCAGAATTCATGTTCCTTTTCACACATTTGAACTTTTAACCTCATCACTGTACAGCTTCCCAATTCATTTCCTTGAATTTCAAGGCTTTTTCCTCCCAAACTATATTTCATAAAACAGAAAGAGTGGTCCTTCAAAACTGTCAATGACATAATTCCGTCTGAATTAAAACTCAAACCCGTAACAATGGGCAATGAGGATGAATGATCTGACCCCTAACAATTTATCTCACATTTGTAAAAAAAATTCTCTTCAGAAGATTGACTTCTTTTATTTTTTGTATGTTTTTAATTTCAGATCAATATGAAGGTACATATGATGAGGGTACCTATTGGTTTTCTTTGGTAAAGTTTGAGCTGTAGTTGTGCCCTTCACCCAGAAAGTGAAGGCTATATCTTCAGTGTGCACGTTGGGTGAGAACTGATCCAACTCCCCCAACCCCCACACGTGGATTTAACAGGTTTTTTCTCACCTGAGTGCGTTGCTGTTAACCTACTAGTTTTGATTTAGTATTTGATTACACGTGATGCTTGTTTTTCCATTCTTTTGATACTTCGCTTAGGAAATGTTCTCCAAATCCATCAGGTTGTTACAAAAGAAACAAAACTTCCTTCTTTCTTTCTTTATTTTTTTAATGGCTGAATGGTATTCCATGCCCTAAGTACACCACCATTTACTAATCCATTCATGGGAAACATTTTACCAAAAGACTAACTCATTTTAGATGGGAGCACTCAGAAGATGGTGTTGACAATTTTAAATATTAAAGAAGATATCTAACTTTGATTAATCTCTAAATTCCAATAACATTTCACTTTATACTACAATTGCAATATCTCTAATGATTTGCATGTTAATTGTCTGCTTAATCAACCAAGTTATCAGATGAGAGATGATGACCCTACTCTATGGTCATGTCTATGTTCACCTCTTTGTCCCCAGAATACAGCAGTACTTGGTATATTTTAAGGGTTCAGTAAATACTTAGATAAATCAATGCATATAAAATTTGCAGACCAATACCTGAACAATACTAGATAAATAAATATCATTTCTAATGTAATTTTATTAGACCATATCTGTGTACATTACTGCATTTATGGGATACCATGTGCTGATTTTATATAACATTTGGAATGTTTACATCAAACTGGTTAACATAGTGTTCACCTCACTTATTTAATTGTTGTGTTTAGACATTTGTACTCTGCTATTAATATATTTGACATGTACCCTTGCAATATGCACAGTAGGTGAGGTCCCACCAATTATCCTCCTGCCACCCATCCTCCTCCCCTCTCTCCCCTTGCCCACCTCTTCTCTCCTTCTTTCTGGGCTATAATTGTGTAATATCTTTCATATGAAAGTGTGGGTTCTTATGAATCATTATATAATGATTTCATAATAGTATTGAGTACATTGGGTATATTTTCTTCCATTCTTGAGATACTTTGCTATGAAGAACATGATCCAGCTCCATTCAGGTAAAAATAAAAGAGGTCAAGTCTCCATCTTTTTATGACTGCATAATATTCCATGGTATACATATAGCTCAATTTGTTAATCCATTCGTGGGTCAATGGGCACTTGGGCTGCTTATGCAATTTCTTTTTTTTTATTGTTTTTTATTAAATCATAACTTTGTACATTGATACATTTATGGAGTTCAGGGTACTGCTTCAATATACAATGGGAAATGCTTACATTGAACTAAGTAACACACCCATCACAATTATACTCATTTCTTAATAGTTTTGAAAAATACAATTGCCTCATGCACATTAGGTGAGGTCCTCCCAAATGCTCTCCTTCCCTTCTATCTCCTCTTCCCTTTTACTTTCTGCACTATAGTTATCTTTTGCCATTCTTATGAGTGTGTAGGTGGTTATATATTGATTTCATAGTAGTATTGCATACATTGGATACTTTTTTTTTTCATTCTTGAGATACTTTACTAAGTAGTATATGTACACCATGGAATACTATGCAGCCAATAAAAAGAAGACTTCCCATTTTTTATGTTTACCTGGATGGAGCTGAAACATATTTTTCTTAGTAAAGTATCTCAAGAATGCTTATGTAATTTCTATCAGCATTTTTTATTAATTGAATGATAGAATGAATGAGTGAAATAAATTATTATTTCTAATTTCTTCATTTGTAAATGAGAGAAATTAATTCAGTAATCCTTAACATCTCAAGTTTATGATTAATTTATACTTTAAAATTGTATGGTGAGAAATGAACATTTGTTCATTTTCCATCTGTCTGTTTTGCCCTCATGAAAGTTAATTTGTGATACCACACTAGATGTGATGTGCAGTGAACAATGGTTAAAGAAAGAGGAGAAAAAATATACAGTTCAAGTTTCTTCATGACTGTGAAATATAGGTTCAACTGAAAAATGATGGACAGAAAGCCCCAAGTGATTGGATTGTCATAATGTACAGACGAGATGACACATTGTTTTTATGAAACACTGGATCATTTGCTATAGACTCAGAGTCAGTTAAATGTAGAATTATCTAAGGTTCCAAACAATGAAAAGTCGGCATGCTACTTATAGAAGATTATAAGAGATGCTGATCTCTGTCAGTAGAAAAAGAATATACTCAGCTTTTTCCCAGTATAGGTATGTTTTGTCCTAATATTGTCTAGAGAACTTTAAAATTAGTGAACTTGCTTGAGTTGGTTTGTTTACCTCAGCTGTTTTTTTTTTCCTTTATTTGTGAAATGTAGTTGAAAAATACCTAAATTATGAGCCTATTTGACACTGTTCTAAACCGCAAGTAATGCTAAATAACTGGTGATTTTATTTATTTATTTTTCTTTCCTTTGCTTGTCATGGGCTTACATGTAAACTAAGAGACCGTCACCATGTTCCCCTAGGCACAATTTATACAAGTTAATAAAACTCACACACACTTGCACCCAAGGGAGATAGTTTGAGAACTAACGCCTCTTGTTTAGAGATGACAAAGTTAGAATGATTTTTTTCCTCTTCTCTCTCTTTCTTAATAGCATGCTCACTATACACACACACACACACACACATACACACATGCCCACATGTTAGATTGGATGACAAAGTATTCAAAGAGTCCTTCAAGATAAATCATGCAAACGGATTTTTCAGACTCTTTCTGATGACCACCAATCATGGTCAAGTTTAATTGTATCACTGGCAATTAAGATCCAGGTTGCAGGCTGCTCCTGTGGCTCAAAGGAGTGGGGCACTGCCCCCATATGCCAGAGGAGGTGGCAGGTTCAAACCCAGCCCCAGTCAAAAACTGCAAAAAAAAAAAAAAAAAGGAAGATCCAGGTTGCACAGAAAATTTAAGACATATTTTGCCTTTCATTCACTGAAAAAGTTTCTATTTTTATATAAAAACTTGTACTTTGCTCTGATGCTCTTTAAATGAATAATTTTCCCTATTTATCTTTACACCTTTTATATCTGATATGGAGCATGACATATGGCTGGATGCAACAGATGTTTATTGAATTAAGTGGAAAAATTCCTGAATAGAATATTTTATACGTATTTTTATAAATTTAAAGCCAAAATCTTATTACTGAACATTTGTGGTATTCATAGAATTGGAATAGCTATTGCAAGGGGTGTGAAGATTAATAGCAGAGATTCTTCCCTCCACCAGCTTATGGTTAGCAGACAAAGTGCTCACCTAGCAGGCTCCACATGCAAAGCCTCCTGTGATTACACTATGATAGAAGCAAAGTTATTGTGTTCCAACACCCCAGGATTGCATTAACATACACAGCTATGATTTAATAAAAAAAAGGAAAAGAAAAAGAAAAGTAAAGTTATACGGGAGCACGCTGAGAGGAAACATTCAAAGCAAATTAAAGGAATTTGAAAAGCATACTTGGAGAATACAGGGCTTGAATTAGTCTCTTTTAATTTATTTTTAAATGAGTTTTGATAGCAGGAACAAGCACAAGAAGATAAAGGGAAGATATGGTTTGTTTGAGCAAATAATGGGAAACCAGGAGATTCTAAAGAGAAAGTGTATTGACTAGGAGGGGGAAGAGAGAGATTTATTAGGACAGTCTTGGAGAAACAGAGAATACCAAAAATGTTATGCTAAAGCAGGTGAACCAATGATTTTTTCTGAATAGTCCCAATGTCATGTACCTCAAGCTTACCAGGAAGTAAGTTACTCCCAGGGAAACAATTATTTCTGTGTCCTGTGCATATGTGGTACCAAAATCCTGATCAGGGGTCAACTGGTCAACCAGGATGAGATCCATTTACAGGAAAGTACTATAAATCAGCCTAACAACTCAATGGATAAATTCAGTTATTTTGTAATATGGTAACTATAAAGGCCCTATTTCCTTATTATTCTTCCTAAGAAGGCAGCTCATAACAACTCTATGCCTAAAGAAATAGTAGCCTCATGCATTAGTTTTGGTGTCAGAGGTTATCATGGATGAGCAAAGCCTGGTCCCTCTACACTGGAACTTCCCTTCTTGTTATCAGCTCCTACTTAAGAACATGAGTATTTCAACTGTGATTGAAGTAGCATCCCAAATTACAGAGTTTTTTTTTTTTTTGCATATCAAATATCTTTTCCTTTCTTTATCTTAATGTATTTTGTGCATTAAAGCAAGGGTACCATTGTAGGAAATACAGAAATTACTAAACACTGACAGAAGCAGAAATAAAATCACCTCTGACCAGGTAATCACTGAGACGATGACGGGAAACATGTTCGTGCGTTTCCATCCACTGTCCTGAAACATTCTCCTCACTGAGTGCAGCTCACATTCTCCAGTATTATATTTTACATGTTTTTATTAACCTTTCATCAGAAGCCATGTCATAACCCTAAAAGTTATATAAAGTTATATAAAGATTATATGAAGTTCTACTGGTTATTCTACATAGAATATCTGAATCCATTTTCTCATTTTTTCCTAACATATATTATTCAAAATGAAATCATTGAAAGCATTTACACAAATGCCAGTAAAATGTTTTTATATACAATACCAACATTTTTTTTTAGCTTCTGTTATAATTGATTTATGAGGACATTGCTTTACTTTTGCTTTTACATATATTTATGGTGATATGACCATAAATAAAGTCCACTGTAAATTACTTATTTCATTAGAATTCCAAAAGAAAATCTGGCACAATAATTTATAAATTAATAATTTTATAAAATGTTAAATAATTATTAAAGGGTACTCAAAAATAAGAGCAAACAGCAAATGTATGTAGAAATACAATATCAGTGCTCACTGGTAATGATGCAAATGTATAAAACCACAAAAGGTTGTGCTATTTTTCTTACTAAATTAAAAAAAAAATTTCAAAATGTACTCTTTTAAAATCTATTACAATTTTAACTTTAAAAATTTCTATTTTCTAGTCAATATTATATAAAAGGCAAGACTTAGCTGCTTCTACTTAAATATATTTTATTTTTGGATTTATATGCAGAGGAAATAAAATCAATGGCTTGAAGAGACTATTTGTACTACCATATTAAATTGCAGAATTAGCAAAATAGCCATATATAGAACCCACTCTCGAGGATGACTGAATAAAGCAAATGTAGTATATATTCATACATGGAATGTCATTCAGCTTAGTAAAGAAAGGTAGCTTGTTTTTGGTAACAAAGTCAATGATCCTGGAACACATTGTCCTAAGACATATGAAGAGTCAGAAATGCTGCATGATCTCTGTAACTGTGGAGTCTAACACATGTCTAGACCTTGTTTTTATTGTTTTCAATCCATGAGTTTGCTCAATGGTATAAATGTATCGTATGCTTTGAACTTACTGAGTCGTAATTTGTAATTTTATTAATTTGACTATTATACAGATTTTGCTTTTATGAATTTGTTTCCCTTCCATATTTTCTTCCCCATGGAAGGAAATTATGAATAAAGTATTTTTATTATCATTAGATTATTTACTTTGATTTCAAAATTACTTTTTATATTGGAATGTATTATACAAATAATTTTTGCATCAGTGTTTTTTGCATGTTTTACAGAGCTTTTAGATCATTATTTCCCTTCCTTGAAGAGATTAACATCTTAGTAAGTAGAAAATGAATATTTATACATATACATATATACACAAAAAAATGCCATATATACTGTATAAAGAAGATGTGCAAGCCTATATTTCTATATCTGTGTCTGTGTCTGTATTTATGTCTTTCTGTCTAGGAAAAGCATGTAAATGGTCCAACGCAGCTGTGTCATAGCTCCAGGGAACTGTGTGTAGTGAATTTTCCATTAGCAGTTCTTCCTGGAGTTAATGATACAGCAGACATCGGTAGGAAACTTTTAGAATGCTGCTTATCCAAAAATAGTCCCTTGACACATTCATGACTACTTCTCTAGGAATCTATTCAGAGGGTCCCAAATACTACCGGCTGGTTATTGTCTTCCAGTGTTGGTGTTAAAAAAATAATTTTAATATAAAGCCAACCTATCTCTCTGTCATGCCTCATAGTTAACCTGCATATTCTTTTTAGAAGAGTGTTGCAACCTTTTAATTCAAAAATTTCACCAAATTGTATCCAAGACTGTGTTCATTTGTTTATGTTTGGTTGAGAAGTAGTTAGCTTTTTAGTTTCAGATTTTTATAATCCTTTACACAGATTTTAGGGTAACAAATTTATAGAGATATAATTTATATATGATAAAAAATACATTTATATTTATAATTTTCTGAACCTTGAAAAATGTAAAAACACATTTAATAGCACCCCAGTCAAAGCAGTGAACATTCTCATGACTATGACAAGCCACCGTATGCTCCTCCCCATCAAATCTTCTAACCCTGACTCAAGCATCAAATAATCTAGACTTTTTCATTAATTCTTAAATTCACATGTTCTTGATCTCAATATATATGCAGTCATGGAATATGTTTGCTCTCATCGTATCTCCAGCCTCTTTGGCTCAGTAGGGCATTGCTCCGGCTCGCCTGCACCTGCAGACACCAGCAGTCTGCTCTCCGTGGTACCTGGGATTGTCCCACGGTGTCTGTTCTTCCACCTGTGGATGGATGTTTCTCTCCAGTTTTTGATATTATGAATAAAATCACTGTGAGTACCCACGCACAATTCATCATGCATATTTCATTCACTTAGATAATTACTTAATGTTCACTTGTTAGGTTATATGCTGAAGGTTTGGTTAACTTTATAAGAAATTGCTAAACTTTTGCCAACTGGTACTCCATTCCCTACATCCACCAATGATGTATGGGGGTTGCATGTATTCCACATACACCATTTGGTGTTTATGCTCTTTCTTAATTTTAGCCACTCACTGGTTGTGAACTGGCATCTCACTGTAATTTTTAATCTGCATTCTCTACAGGATAATGTTATACATAATCCTTTAAAATGGCACCTAATTACCCCCAGTATTTCTTATTTACTACTCACATTCTTGTTATAATGCCTTCTCTCTTTGAGTGTGATATTACTTCATAAATTGTTTCTAATTAATAAAATACAGAAAAGATTCTAAGAGGCCATTTTGACGATCAGGTTACACAAGGTTCTGGTTTCCATCTTGCAAGCAGACACTCTCTCTTGCTGGCTTTAGTGAAGCAAGCAGCCACGTTGATGGATATAAGGGCACACAGGGCGAGAACCAGAGAATTACCTGCAGCCAGCAGCCGGCCGGGAATCCAGGCCCACAGTTCACTTGCCACCTGGAACTCAATGTTGCAACACCCTTGCAGCTGGGAGGCAGCTATTTCCCCAGTTGAGGCGTCAAGTGAAATCCTCATCCTGGCTAATACTTTGTAGTCTTGAAAGGTACCCCAAAACAGAGGAACAGAAATTTCTTGCCGTTTAGTTGCTAAGTTGTGGAGTAATTTGTGTCTACAGCAACAAATAGCTCATATAAGTATATTCTTCCATAATCCTTTTAATAAAGCTTTAAAGTCTACACTAAATTCAAACTCTGGAAACTCAGGATAGATTCTTATCATCTTTCTTTTTCCAATACATGATGACGTTTTCATTTCTCTTTGTATATTTAGTACTATTTGATTGTAAGTAGGACATTATGGTTGATATACTGGGTTCTATTATCTTCTTGGAGGGCAGTTTCATTTTTGTGTAACCACCTTAAACTTCCACAGCTTAGTTTTACTGATTGTCAGGGCAGGTCTGTGAAGCCCAGGATGCTGCTCAACCTTCCGAACTGGGGGGAGCTTCCACTCTGGATTCTTTCCTTCTTGCAGAACCCCTAAAGGCTTGGTTTTGGGCTTTGTTAGGGGATACATCTTGTGTTAGGACCTCGCCTTTATTTTTACTGCATTTCTGATGTCTCGGTTGAATGTTCAGTATGATAGAGACCTTAATAAAATCTCTGTACTCTCCCACAGTCAGAGCTAGACCTGCGTCCAGTGCCGCTCGAGCCCCAGTTTCTCTGCCACTTTTCTGCCTGCAGTTGCTTCTAGCTTACCTTGTGCAGCATTGCCTACTTCCATCGTCAGCCAGCCCGGAGCCAAAGACTCAGGGAGATCAATGCTTTTATTGCTAGTGTTTTGTTTTGAAGATTCCAGGGTAGTTACCCCAAACTCTGATCTCTGCCTCCTCAGCTCCAGAGAGCTGCATGGACTTCTTGGAGTAAAGCATGACCATAGACATCCTGTATTCTCAAAAGTTATAACCTATGTCCAATGCTCATAAACTTTTGCCTCAAATATTGTTTTCCCTTTTTCTATAGTTGCTTACCACAAAAGAGACAGTCTGATAACAGCTATTTTCTCAAAACCTCAATAAAGTTTTACTCACAGCATCTTCAATCAATGTTTCTGTTTGTTTTATTCTGTTATCTATGTTATAGGATACCATAATTCTTTCATTAATATCTCCTATTCTTTCACACAGCATATTCAATTCCTAAGCAGTCTATACTTTTATGTTTGGGAGAAAATTGAAAGTTTGGCTTTTTTTTGTTTGGCAAGTTGTCTAAAGGTTTTAGCATGCGACATATATTTTTTAATAGCCTTAAAGTTTGGAATAGTTCAGTAGGTTGTGTGCTCATGAAAACTTTCCTGATTTTAAAGTAATTTCTTTTTAACAATTAATTTCTCTGTTTTCATAGAAACAATGTCTAACCTCATTTCTACTGAGGGCTCTAGTCAGTTTCCAAAATAAATTTCGGTATGTGTGCAACAAACTTTTGGCAATAAAACATCACTTGGAATATTCGAAGGGACTCTCTTTAGAACTGTAATTACAAAGAGGGATATTTTCCTATATTTGTGAGTGCCCTTTCTTTCCCAAATTTGGTTCTCACTCTAAAACTTATTGAAGAGGTTTTGCCAAGCCTTAATATGGGACCAGGTGCTGTTCCCTTTATAACTGAACTGTTCAGACATACTGTTAAAATAAATCAGAAATTCACAATGTCTCCACATTGATACTTGGGGACACAGACATTTTCTACAATGTGATTTTTCTCTTATTTTTTTTCTTATATTTAAGGAATTCCCTTAAACCTATGTCTCTCCCCTACACACACACACACACACACACACACACACACCATGCCTTGAGTCCTGGGCCTTGATTTAGCGTGTGGTAATTTATTCTCTAAATGTTTTACCTCCCACCTTTCCATTTCAGTAAGAGCTGTACAACTGATCCTCTTGAATCACTTCCAATTACCTTCTTGATATATCATCCCTTTTCAGAAAAAGTAATATGTTGGAATATTAAAACTTCTTATCAGGAAATATAACCACCTACTTAGCTTAGAAGTCAGTGGTAGTTTTTGTTGTTAGCATTCTAAAGTTTTAAATACAGATACTCCCACACATACATTTTACTCTCATCGTTATGTCTTTTTTTTCTTGTTATTCTAACTGAAATATGGGGTGGAAGAAAGAAACATTGGTGGGCTCACTGGCACCTTACCCAGGAAGTAAAGGGAAACTTGCTGAATGCAAATTTGTTGCTGTGAACTCTTGTGCAAAATGACATCCATATTAGTAAAGGATCAAGAAAACCACTGCAAAGTGAATCCAGGAGCTGCTCTGCAGGACTACACGGGGTCCCCCCAGCATATGGTGGGCATGGGGAGTGCTTGTAGAAAGCCAACACTCAGGTGTAAGGAAGGAAGTAGACAGCGGGAAACGGTAGAAAAACAGCCATTTGTGTGAGGCCAAGTTGTGGTTCTGTCATGCCAATTATGCCAATTGACATATTTACAAGGTGCCAATCTGTCAAGTTAAATGGAAACTAAATTGACCTAGAATAATACCTTATAATTGTTTTTGCCATTTGCTTCAACTGATGTGCCCTTTTGATATCATTTTTGCCACATACTGTAGCTGATTTGTGCATCCAGGAACTGTTAGGTGCGTTTGTAATTCTGGGTAAAGGGGTGATGGATTAGCATTCACTGTCCACCTGTGCCCAGCCTCGGTGCCAGTTTAATTACAGAAATGACCTATGTTAATCATCATAACATCTGAATGGGTTGGAATTATTCCTGGTGGAAAAATCAAAAGCCATGGTATTCACCAACTAGTCCAAAATTATACAGATCAGGGAGGGAGAATACACATATTTGAGAACTTCTCTCTTTGGCAGATTATCCGACCTTATTGCATAGAGTTGGTGTTGACTTTACTCAGCTATTAGTCACATCTTTTTGATCCTTAGGGGAGCCTTCTGAGGGCAGAGGCTGTATTTTACCTTTTCATCACCCACTTGGAACCTTAGCACAGTGGGAATTAGAAATTTTAATTTAATCCTATAGAATAACATAAGTAAATTTACTTGGAGGTTGAGATGTAAGTTCTAGGATGGTTTATTTGGTAAGTGATTCCTTAATCTATATAATGTATATAATATCTGACCCATAAAACTATTGAAAAAATTATGAAATAGGGTAGAAAAGTACACAAAAAGGAAACACCAATGTATGAGGACTGTCCAGAAAGTATCCAGCGGTATAATATGAAAAAAATAGGGATATACGTGTCTGGTACTTTCCAGGCAGCTCTTTATATAGATAGATTCCATCTGTGGCTCCTTCAACAGTCTCAGTACCTTCCAAACCCCATGCACAAGTAAATAAAGGCACAAACTAAAGTAAAGATGGAGAATCATTTCACTTTTTTAAAACTACATAATATTTAATTGTATGAATTTAATATATTTAAATATTTCATTATTCTTTCTGCCTTTATATATTATGCATTATGTTGTAATAAAAATTCCTATACATCAACCCATATCAGACATATTTAGATTGGATTCTCATAAATAAAATTTAAAATTAGAGGCAGGAGTCTATTTATATTGTTAATTTAATTTACAGCCATGTTTTAGTAATCTGATTCACTCTCAAAGAATGCATATGCTGAAATAAGATATTTTTCTAAAAACCAAGAATTATCTTTAATAAAATAGTTGTTGATCTTTAGCAAGTTTGAATCTTTAAGTAAGTGTTAGTGATTTTTATATTAGACTATTTTCTATATTCTTTGATCAAATTTACAAGCTGATCTTTCTGATAGCTTGACAATTGAGCTACATAAAATATTCCTAATACTTAATATTTATTCCTAAAATCAATGTAGGTTTTCAAATGGGCAAAATCTGTGGTGGATGACTGTGATACATTGTAAGCTAAGCATTTCTATGTTTTTTTTTTTAACTTTTATATTCAATTCCTAATGAATTATTATAAACAAAAATATTTAATTAGTTATTAAATTTAAAACATGCCTGGAATACTTGCAATGAATGTGGTGATATGTCACACAAGACCATTCTCTATTATAAGCAGAATAAATATGGAGTATGAATGAGCCCTTCACAAAGCAGTGTCCAGTGGGAGGTACAGGCAAACCCCCCCCAAAAAATAGAGGATGCTGGAGGTGGAATGAACAGAACCACTGAAGGGCTCTGATTCCTTCCCCTTAAAGCTGCCTGACCCCTCCCCTCAGAATGAGAAGAGACGCCAATGACCTTTGGGAAAATATAAATATATGACTCTGGCAGTTGGGAGGTTTAGTTCATGGGAGGCCAAAGACTGCGCGTGAAATCTTCAGGCCCAGGGAGGGGCTAACTGCTTGGTGGAAGAGTCAGTAAAGTTGCACCTGTGTTGGGATTCCACTCAATTTCCAGAGCACGTTCTTCATAGGGTTTTTAATAATACATCATGGACTGTGCTTCAAGGATCCCACTGGATCATTGGTGTCCTATTGAACAGAACTGCTGTGCACAGCAAAGAAGGCCAAATTTAATGCCAATGTCTGAGGGGTTCTGGAAATACATGCATAAGACTCTTGGATTAAGGATGCTGTAGTTAAAGATAAAGGGATGTGAAATCAGAAAGAACCACTTCCAGCAATGGCCTGTCAGAGAAAAAGCCTTGAATTTCTACCCAGCAAGTACAAAACAATCATCTAGTAAGAACTTTCCCAATTTTTCTTCCTCCTTGACCATACTCAGAACTTCAAAGGATCTGCAGAACATCAAGGGAGAAAAAAAATAAATCCTCTCCCTATGTCCCATTAACTGCTCAAGTCAAGGCTTACACGAGCCTGACTGGGAATGGGAAGGACCCAGACATTTAAAATTACTTTAGATGTATTTTTTGTTTTTTTGTTTCTTACAAAGGGTTAAACATTCTAATTATTAGAATGAGAGTATTTCATCACTTAAAGTAAATTTAAGATAATGAATTAACTGAGTGAGAAAAAAAAATCAGAAAGTCTGCCCATTTATTTTTGTAATTAAACCAAGAAAAAAAGGGCTTTTGTTCTCTGCATTAATTTTAAGGAGACAGTGGAAGAAAAATAAAGTGTTTTCATTTTATTCTAATAATGCCTGAAAGACATATAGCTTATGCATGAAATTATAACTATATTAAGACAATGATGGAGATGTTCATGCTTTAAGAGAACACAAGGATGAGGTATCCTCTACAGAATATGGAGTGGAGTAAGGGAGTAGGGAGTGGAGTCGAGAGTGGAGCAAGGGAGTAGGGTGTGTAGTAAGGGAGTGAGAAGTGGAGTAAGGGAGTAGGGAGTGGAGTAAGGGAGTCGGAAATGGAGCAAGGAAGTCGGGAGTGAAGTAAGGGAGTGGGGAGTGGAGTAAGGGAGTAGGGAGTGGAGTCGCGGGGGGAGCACGGGCGTGCGGAGTGTAGGCAGGGAGTGAGGAGGGGAGTAAGGGCGTAGGGAGTGGAGTAAGGGAGTGGGGAGTGGAGTAAGGAAGTGGGGATTGGAGTAAGGTAGTGGGGAGTGGAGTAAGGGAGTAGGGAGTGGAGTAAGGGAGTGGGGAGTGGAGTAAGGGAGTGGGAAGTGGAGAAAAGGAGTAGAGAGTGGAGTAAGGGAGTAGTGAGTGGAGTAGGGAGTGGAGCAAGGGAGTGGGGAGTCGAGTAGGGGAGTGAGGAGTGGAGTAAGGGAGTAGGGAATGGAGTAAGGGAGTGGGGAGTGGAGTAAGGGAGTAGGGAGTGGAGTAAGGGAGTGGGGAGTGGAGTAAAGGAGTAGGGAGTGGAGTAAGGGAGTAGTGAGTGGAGTAGGGAGTGGAGCAAGGGAGTGGGGAGTGGAGTAAGGGAGTGAGGAAGTGGAGTAAAGGAGTGGGGAGTGGAGTAAGGGAGTAGGGAGAGGAGTAAGAAAGTAAGGAGTAGAGTAAGGGAGTCCTGAGTGGAGTAAGGGAGTGGGGAGTGGAGAAAAGGAGTAGGGAGTGGAGTAAGGG
>CAUYON010059506.1:0-20334 GCA_963573935.1 Arctocebus calabarensis | reverse complement strand
CCAGCAGGGTTGATGTGTGCTCTTCAACCTTTTCTTTTGGCTCAGATCCAAACCATCGGCTTTCTTGCTGAGTTTCTGTCCTTTAACTCTCCTTCTGGATGGGAACCTCTGCGGAAAGCTGGCTACAGATCGCCATCTTGGTCTCTCCCCTCAGAAAGATCCTTTTTATGATTTCAATCTTATTAAACTTATTCATATTTGTTTTGTATCTTAACACGTAGCCTATCCTGGAGAAAGGTTTATGTTCGCTTGAGGAAAATGTCTGTTCTGCTTTCATTGGGTAGAGTGTTCTGTATATGTCTGTTTGGTCCATTCAAGTTCTCTATTTCTTTGCTAGTCTTTTGTCTGTTCTGGTTGTTCCGTTCTATATGGAAAGTAGGGTAATGAAGTCTCCTAACATTATTGTGCTACCTACTTCTTCCTTTGATTCTGTCGATGTTTGCTTCACGTATTTTGGAGTTCTACTATTTACTGTATATGCATTTATAATTGCTTTTGCTTCACTTATTTTGGAGTCCTAATATTTGGTGTATATACATTTATAATTGTTACATCTTTCTGGTCAATTAACCCTTTTACCATTATATAATGTCCTTCTTTGTTTCATATAAAATTTTACTTAAAGTCTATTTTGTCTGATATTAGTATAGCCACTCCTACTCTCTTTTGGTTACTATTTGTATAGAATATATATTTTTTATCTTTTCACTTTCAGCCTATGTGTGTTCTTAGATCTAAAGTGAGTCTCCTATGGAAGCATAGAATTGAATACAATTTTTTAAAAAGCTATTTTGTTAATTTCTGTCTTTTGATGGGTGAGTTTAATCCATTTACATTAAAAAGAATTATTGTTAGAGAAGTACTTTTGCCATTTTTTATTTGTTTTCTCTTTGTAGCATAGCTTTTTGTCTTTTTATTTCCTCAATTATTGTCTTCCTTTGTATATGGTTGATCTTATAGTGGCATGCATTATTTTTTTCTCATTTCCTTTTATGTATAGTCTATAAATATCCTCCTTTTATGCTTACCATAGGAATTACATGTAAAATCCTAAAATTGTAACAATCTATGTTAAATTGATACTAAGTTAACTTTAATCACATATGAAAACTCTACTCCATTATTGCTTCATAACATAACACTTTATAAAAGTTTGTTATTGGTGTCACAAATTACATCTTTATATATTATATACCTATTAACATAAATTTATAATTATTTTTAAATGTTTGCCTTTTAAATCCTGTAGAAATATAAAGTGGTGTTACAAACCAAAATTATAATAATAAAAGCTTTTATACTTTTCCATGTAGTCACCTTTTTAGAGAACTTTATATTTTTATATGGCTCTAAGTTACTGTCCAATATCCATTCATTTCAATTTGAAGAACTTCTGTTTGCATTTTTGTGGGTCAGGTCTAGTGGTAACTTTTGTTTATCTGCAAGTGTCTTAATTTCTCCCTCATTTTGAAGAACAATTTTGCCTGATATAGAATTCTCAGTTAACATATTTTTTTCTTTCAGCACTTTAAATATATCATTTCACTGCCTTCTGGCCTGAAAAGTTTCTGCTGAGAAATCCACTAATAACTTTATTGAGTATCCTTTTTACAGGATGAGTCATTTTTCTCTCATTGCTTTCAAGATTGTCTTTGTCTTTCTCTTTTGACAGTTTGATTATAATGAGCTTAGCATATGTCTTTTTAGGTTAATTCTACTATGAGTTCTTGGATTTGTAGATCCATGTCTCTTCTAAAATGTGGAAAGATTTCAGCTATTTTTTCTTCAGCTATTTTTTCTTCAAATAACCTCTCTGCCATTTTCTCTCCATCTTCTCCTTCTGGGATGACCTCAACGAGTATGTTGACCTGCTTGATGGTGTTTCATAAACTTCTTAGTCTTTGTTCATTTTTCTTCATTTTTTCTTCTTCATCTTCATACTCAATCATTTCAAATGATCTATATTCAAGTTGTGTGATTCTTTTTGCTGTCTCTTCAAGCTTGCTATTGAACCACTCTAATAAAATTTTCAATTCATTTATTGTATTTTTCAACTCCAGAATTTGTTTCATCCGTATAAACTGTGTATGTATGTAGAATTATGTATATCATTTTTATCTCTTTATTGATATTCTCATGTGTTCATATATTGTTTTCCTGATTTCTTTCAGATCTTTGACATATTTGAGGTTATGGTTTCAAAGTCTCTGTCTACTATGTCTGATGTCTATGTTTTTTCAGAGATGACTTCTGGAGATTATTTTGTTGAGTCATGAATGGGCTATAGTTTCCTATTTTTACAAAAGCATACAAATGCCTTGTGATCTTTTGTTAAAAATGGAAATTTGAAAAAAACAGACAATCTCCTCACTTTTGCAAATTTGGCAAGAAAAATTTTGCTAATTACCAGGGAATATTCTGAGCCCTGGAATGAACTCAGGATGAAGGTCTAAGGTTTTCTTTCAAGACTTTTGTGAGTATGCATCCCACATGGGTCTTTTTGTGCTTTTAAGGCCCCCCCCAATTCATGACTGCTTTTAAATGTCTTGATTTCCTAAAGGCTTTCACTGAAAACTTCTTATTGGCATCCCAGATGTTCCATTTGTATTCTTCTATTTGTACACCAGTAGGTTTACAGTCCTTATGTAGGTTTTCCATGCCACAGTACCAACCACTGCCCTTTATGGCTATGTCACCTTTCCTGAACTGAATTCCAAGTCAGGCAAAACAGAAACCAGTGCCATGGGAAGCTTACACATAGGTTAACACATTGCAAATAACTTTTATTCTGCTCCTTCCATTCAAAGGAGGAAACTCCAAACTGGCCACTTCTTCCTGATCATGCTGGGGAGAAAGTAGGGCAAAGTCAAGTGAAAATGTGATGAGATTTTTTTTACCATTTTGAATGCTTTTTTCTAGATTGGAAATTCCCATGGTTACTGTAGATCATTAACTAATTTTCAGAGAGTCTACATAAAGCTATTTTAGCCAGTCTCTGGGATTTTATTGTTGCTGTTTTAATGTTTCTACAGAGGAACTGAAGCTTCCTAGTTCACCCTCTTCCTGACATCATTTCCTTAAATTAATTTTTTTAAATTTTTTTTTATTTTGCTTTCAATTTCAGTTGGCTTGCACTCTTTTTAGTTTCCTTGTTTTTTTTTTTTTGAGACAGAGCCTCGAGCTGTCATCCTGGATAGAGTGCAGTGGAATCACAGCTCACAGCAACCTCCAATTCCTGGGCTCAAGCGAGTCTCCTGCCTCCACCTCCCAAGTAGCTGGGATTACAGGCACCCACCACAATGCCCGGCTATTTTTTGGTTGCAGCTGTCATTGTTGTTTGGTGGGTCCGGGCTGGATTTGAACCCCCCAGCTCAGGTGTACGTGGCTGGTGCCTTAGCACGTTGAGCCACAGGCGCCGAGCCACCTTAAATTAATTTTAATAAACTTTTTATTTTAGAGTAGTTTCAGATTTACCAAGAAAAAATTGTAAAGATAATTCCCGTAAGTCATTTTTGGTTTTCTGACATTCATAGAGGTTTGTTGGAATCTAGATGCTAGAGGAGGGAACATGAAAAGATGGGAGGGACAGTGAGAGAAAGGGAAGCAAGAATGAGATGCTACAGCAACAAACAAACCCAAATTCTCAGGCTTTAAATAACGAAAATGTAAGTCCAACTAGGTCACCAGCAGGTCTCTCTTCATTGCTAATTAACACTCATGGTCCCAGATTCACACTGCAGCCATCATCTCAAATGTTGCTGATCATCATGCCAAGGGAAAGAGATGTAAGGCTCTGCACCTGAAAGCTTTTTTTCCCCCCTGGGTCAAAAGAAGTCTTGTGGACAGAACTAACATCAATGGGATAATTTTAATTCTATCATATGCCTAAAGTCAGAGAGCCAGAAATATTGTAGTTGGGGTTCCTGGTAATGATGATGACAAATGTTTGTCTTTAGGAATGAGCAGAGAAGATAGGATAGAGGACAAGACTACTGGAGGAGAGAAGATCAAGATAAAGTTCAGATTATCTACATGTATATTGAAATCACTGGGTATTAAGATGGGGTAATGTTTCATAGAATGACAGAAAACTTAGAGCTAAAATTAATAAGAAATAAGAAAGATTGCCATAAGGGTCTCTAAATCACTATAATCATAGAGCGACAGGGCCCAAAGGTCATATTCAAAACCAGAGTATTTTAGGAAGGGGGAAGAGGAAAAATGATTTGAGAGAACAATGAACAGCAAAGAAGACACCCAGCCTACTTCCAAATTCAGGGACTAAGGGGCTGAAGGAGAGAAAATAGCTACCACTTATGAGGGTTGTAGGATAAATAGGTTCCGCAGGGGAAATATAGGTTTACTTAGAAGAAAATTAAAAAGGTTCAGAGAAGAGGTGTAGGATATAAAAGAGTTTGATGAATGACTTCCAGAGGACACAGTGTCATTGTTTCTTCTGTTGTGAAAGAATGAAAGTTAAGGATATAAAAAATGTGGTGAGCTATGTGGGCATTTAAGTGTAGGAGATAGAGTAACCTGGGAGCCTTGGACCCCTGACAGAACCTGACACAAACAGATGAAGTTTATAATGAGGTTAGTCATGGTGGATTTGAGAAAAATAGCAATGGAAAGAGTGTGAGGCTTGAAAAATGGATGTCACTGCTCCCCTTTACCCCTCAAAATGGAATAGTATGGGCAATCCAAGTCCAGGCACAAATATCTCTCTTGACACCCATGGATGGAAGGAAGAAGGTCCTTCCTTGAGCAACCATGGAAAATCTTCTCTGCCCACATACTAGTTAACTCACCAGATCTGGCCTGAAGTCAAAGCTGAAGAAATCACAGGGAGGCTGTATCAAAAGTGGACACCACTGCAGCAGACAGGGAGTAGCTCCAAAGATACATCCAATAAAAATAAGTAACAAATTTGATACCAAGTTCTGGAAACATAGTACTGGGACTTTGATATTTAGTTCATTAAGTAAGAAATGTACAATTTCCTTATGTACTAAGTTTGACAGCTGGTATCTCCAGCATTTCACCTTGACACTTCATGGGGTTTTTGTTTTTGTTTTTCATTGTGAAGGCACATCCTCATTTTTCAAACACACATTTTGGCTTGAGATTATCTTTCAAATGTTTTGGGAAATCATAGATGCGTCAAAAGTTTGTGTTATTTTTGAATATGAGTTCCACCATAGAACCAATGCAGTGCAAATAGCTCAAAATATTAAGCTTTTGGGAAGGATGTGGCTAAAGAACACAGTACCTTGATGGTTTGAGAAGTTCTATTCTGGCGATTTTAATCTTGAAAAAAGGTCACATGGGTGACCTAAGACCAAGGTGAATAATGATGAGGTGAAAGCTATAGTGAAAGCAAATCCATCACTACCTACATGAGATTTAGCAACAAGGTTTGACACCACCATTCCATCAATATTGGGCCATCTGAAACAAATTAGCAAGGTAAAGAAACTGGATAGATGGGTTCTATGTAAATTAAACGGTTGTCAGAAGAGACATCATCTTGAAACTTGTTTTTCTTTTCTGTCACAACATGAAAGCAAGCCATTTCTACTCCATATTCTTATGTGGAATAAAAAATGGGCTCTTTCTGACAATCATAAGGGTTTAGCACAATTACTAAGAATGAAGTGCTGAAACACAATCCAAATGCAAATATTCATCAACAAAATCTAATGGTGTCTGGTGGGTCAGCACTGGTATTATCCACTACAGCTTCACAAAACCTACTCAATCAATTATAGTGGATGTCTACTGCAACCAGCTAGATGACATGATGAGAATGCTTGAGATTAAGCATCTGAGATTGGTCAATAGAGACAGGCCAATCCTATTGCAACATAATGCTTGACCACATTTCACACAATCTGCTCAACTACAAAGATTGGACTTGGAAATTTTCTGTTATCTACAGTATCCATCAGCTCTTACATCAATTGACTTCCACTTCATGTAGGCATTGAGCCACTTCTAGCAAGGAAAAATACTCAGTTCTCAACAGAACTTCCGTGATTTCATCACCACTTGCTCTCCAGGCTTCCTGGCTGCTGGCATGACCAAGCTATCTTTAATATGGCATAACTGGGGCAGTGCCTGTGGCTCAAAGGAGTAGGGTACCAGCCCCATATGCCAGAGATGGTGGGTTCAAACCTAGCCCTGACCAAAAAAGCACATGCAACAACAACAACAAAAAAAAGATGGCATGATTGTGTTGATAGTTTAGGCACATACTTTGATTTAACTGTACTGCTTCTTGTTTGAGATATAATAAACTACAGTTCTAAGTGTAGTTTAGATGACTAGATTAGGAATTGCACATTTCATATTTAACAGCCTGACATTTACGTGTGGTAGTAGACATTCTCTTCTGGCTGCTGCACTCTTCTTAGTGAAGTAGAAAGTAATTTCCTCCCAGTCTGTAGCTTGACATTTCTTTCCCATAATAGGGTCTTTTGCAGAGCAAATGGTTTTACTCCCGATGAAGTCCAGTTTATCATTTTTTCTCTTGTGGAGCATGATTTTGGTACCCTAAGTCTTAAAGATTTTTCACCTATAATTTTTCTAAACATTTCATGGTTTTATGTTTTACATTTAAGTTCATGATTCATGTTGAGTTAATTTTTTTTTTATAAAATGTGAGACTTACTTACCTTGCTTCTTTGAAAATTTCCCAGACTTCCTTGCATTCCTAACCATAAGGCAAAAATAATTTGGAAGGGGGCACTGCATGCAAAATCTATCTGTATTATAACAGATGATTCAGTTGCAATATTCCTTTAGCATGTCCCTTTAGAATATCTAATGTGGCGTACTTTGTGTTTATTTTAATCTCTAAAATAACAAAGCTGAGCTCTATTATTATTTGGCATCCAGACTAATAATGCTTCTTTTGCTCCTTTTGTACAACACATATAGCCTGCTGGGCCCTGAGGACGTGGAAGATTTTCATGTCTTTTGAGGAAGGATGGTTGTGGAAACTAAGCGTCTCCCTTTCAAAGTAGATGTGCCTTTTGCACTTTATGTGATTATGTGATTGATTATGTGGACATATGCATTATATTCTTTTAATTAAATTCTCATAAGATAAAATAGTTACTTTAAAGGTTTATGCAAAAAAAAAAACCCCACAAAAACCCTGGACTGAAGATAATAGTAATACTGCAAGCACACAAGAACAGCAAAACCATGCCAGAACAGCACCTCCTCTCCTGGTGTGAGCATTTACACAGCCCTACTTTGACTAAAGGCAGTGGCAGTCCATTCTGATTTGACCAGGGCTTGGCCATAAATCTTCAAAATTACTAAGAAAACTTTCTTAAATTTATCTTTATCTTCACTATCATTAACAACAAACCCTCCCTGTGTGTATACCATTTCTTATGATAGTAGGCCAACATAGCTGTGCTCGTAAGTTTGACTGGCGAAGCATTCAGTTGCAGACAATTAAAAAAACAACCTTAGTGACTTACAACAGGAGGAGATTATTTTCTGCTTCTAACAAGAAGTCTGAGGTGAGCAGTCATGGACAATGGCCTAAAAGAGTTATCAAGAACTCAAGCCTTTTCTGTCTTCCTATTTCATTTTCTTTACTAAGTAGCTTTGGTCTCCAAGGTGGCAGGCTGCTGCTGCATCATAGGTTGGCCTCTCTGGGAATAGACATCTCAGCCACACTGCAGGCAGAGGAAGGGCAAAGGGAAGGAACGCAATGGTGAGTGAGATGCAATTCCACCTTTCAAACAGCTTTCTTTTACAAAAGAAGTCCTCAATTATTTCCCAATGTTTATACTTTTTCTCTTGGGAATTAAAAGCCCACATCTCCAAGGATATACACTCCAGGCAACACAGGAGGAACTTTGGATAGCCTTCTTTTTAAGAGCTATTAAAAACAATCTAGCCATGTCCTGATGTGAAAATCACTAGCCACTGTTGTCATCATGACAGTTTGTCATTGTTAATAAAATATTGATAGCACTGTGTTTATGATTCTTAATGTGCCCTACAACTGTATGTCAGTTCTCCTATCACAAAATCATACCTGCAATGGGAGCATGTTAACGTGAATACAGCATTGCCGTTTAGTAATTTGTTATGTGGGTGACATAGTAAGTCGGAGGGTCTTTATGCTGTTTTCACTCAGGGCTGCCACCTTTCTGAGGCATCTCACAGTGCCATTTTCCTTTTGCTGCCTACTCCATGGTAACACTAATGTATTTTCCCAATAGTGCAGCTACTCCCAGGGACTCCAAGGGGATTCTTGAATATTTCTCTTTCTAGAAAAGAGAGAGAAATACAAAAGTAATTTCTGTCAGAACATTCTAAGTTGTGTCTTTGTGTAAATACAGATGTGAAGTATAAACAGTTATATACACTCATGCATATGCATAAATGTAGTGAGAATGAATCACAGCTCATATTCCCAAATATGCAAAAAGTAGAAGTTTCTTTAATTTCTTGGATGATTTCCATTTGACTGCTAAGCTATCGAGACCTGTAAGCCTCAGTTTTTATGTGCTTCTATCTCCACCACAATGGCTGGAATTGTACATGGCTTCAGAGGCATAAGCACAGGCCATCCTGGAGAGTTATAGGAAAATCCCTTCCTTGGCCATCTGTCCAGAGAAGTTGCTGTTGAGAATGCCCTCAAACCAGCACAACAGTTCCTTCTGGTCCAGATGCTGTCTACCTTTTCTGAGTTATATTTAGGATGCTACTAGAATCTTTTCAAGGTTGCCCACCTGCCTGAATTCTCTGGGGTCTAGCTACCTCCCAGCACCATCTTCCTCTCTTGCTCACCTCTTTTCATGAGCCTGGGTAAATCTTTCTTTTGCCTAGAGATGGGAACATTCTGTGCTTTCCACAGCACATGGCAAGACTTTTTGTCTATGCCCCAAATCCTCCTAGGATTTTGTCTGATCTGAAATTAGACTGAGAGAGAATAAGTAAAAAAGACTTACAGATTATTTTTGGTTTTAATCCTGACACATTCCTCCTCTCAGACAATGATGCACGTATCAATGAGTAGAGTTATCTGATTGAAAATGGTAGAGAGGAAAAGGAGAAATGCAGAGAAGAAAAAGATCATAGGTTAGTACGTCAAAAATATTCTCCTGCTGTATGTTCTATAGGCATATAAAGAGGGTGCCAAAAAATGAATACATATTTTAAGAAAGGAAAAAATGTATTAAAGTTGTAATATTCAAGTCATGTCTGACTTCTGCAATTACTAGAGATACAAGATACAATATACAAAATAACAAACATTATTGGTATATATTTGTTATATATGCCAATGTGTTTATATGTGTTATAATTTTGATACAGTTTTTTCCTTTCTTAAAATGTATATACATTTTTTGGCATCCTCTGTATACATGCACATGCATATATATAGTTTATGGTATGTAGAATATATACATATATACACTATAGTACATATGATGATATGTAGTATATATGTGTCCTCACCAAGGTTAGTATCTACTACAACAAAAGAAAAATGTTTGAATTATGTACTATGTTTCTTTTAATACATTTAATTCTGAGATATCACCTAATCCCAGTGACAATAACCGACATCACAAAGTTCCAAAGCTGCAGATGTTGGCATGGATGTGGAGAGAAGGGAACGCTTGTATACTGTTGGTGGGATTGCATACTAATACAGACTCTTTGGAAAGAAGTATGGAGAATCCTCAAAGAATTCAAATTAGATCTCCCATTTGATTCCATAATCCCATTACTAGGCATCTTCTGAAGAAAAAAAAAATTCATTTTATCCTAAAGACATTGGTAGAATGTTTATTACAGCTCAATTCACAATTGCCAAGATGTAGAAACAACCCAAGTGCCCATCAAACCATGAATCAATTAATAAACTGTGGTATGTATATACCATGGAATACTATTTAGCCATAAAAAGATGGATACTTCACATCTTTTATATTAACCTAGATAGAATTGAGGAACATTCTCTTTAGTAAAGTATCACAAGCATGGAAAAGCAAGTATCCAATGTACTCAATACCAATATGAAGCCAGTGGACAAACTAATACATGCCCACATAAGAGAAACACTCAATTTAATTCAAGTTGGGGGGAAGGAAGAAGGGGAAGGAAAGAGAAAAGAGGGAGTGAGGAGGGAGATTGGTGTGCTCCCACCTAATGGGCATAATGTAAGTGTATAAGGCACCCCTACTAGGTGTGGGACACAACTACAGCAGGGACCTTACCTAACAAACCTGAAGATTATAACCTAAATTGTTTGTATCCTCATATTAATCTGAAATTAGTGTACGTATATATAGTCTTTTCAGTGAGTCCTTTATTGGTCACCCTGTCTAAAAAAATGAAAAATACATTTAATTCAATGTTTTTATTGTTTCTCACTATGTCTTCAGAAATGGAGAAAATAAGATACATGAAGTAACTATACATTTTGCTTCTTGCTCTCAAAAGGTCTTAATTGAATTGAGATTTAGGTTATATAAATATATATACAAAAATAGACAGGAAATTACAAGTCAACACACAAGAAGCATATGCAGATGTAATTCAAATAGCATATGGTAATGTTGAGCAGGGAGACTCATAATAATTAACATTTGTGAATCGCTTTCCATTTACTCACATGTATAATTTAATTTGATACTCACAATAGCCCTAAAAAGAGTGCTATGATTATCATCTCCGTTTTACAGATGAAGAAAAAGAGCAATACCAAAATTAAATAATTTCTCTAAATTTACAAATTAGTCAAGGAATTACTTAGGAATTGAAGTAAAGGCAGGTCCTGTGAAAAGTCTGCCCAAATTCTAGATTTCAACAGGAGCTGAAAGATAAGAATGTGTAAGTGTAGCATATAGAGAGAAATACTACGCATAATCGAATGTTTTGGAGAAAGCTTTATAGTGGTTAAGTTGAATTGCCAAATACAGTGGCTGTAAGTCCAATGTAATCAGAATCTCTGGGGTTGAGTCCCAGGGATTGGTGATTATTAAGAGGCCCTGGATGATTCAAATGAGCAACCACCGTGGGTTTTGGTGCAGCTGTTTTTTCATAAGCAAAGAAGGGATGTATTGAAGGGCGGAGAGAGAGAGAAAGCAGCCCCATCACAGCAAAGAGGAGGTACAGGGTGAAGAGATTCACCTTTCAGAGCTAAGAGTGGGTAGCGGGGAGCTAACATAAATAAAACATGTTTGAAATACCTTTGGAAAGTTATGAAACATCACTAGCGCAGGATGTTAGAGAGAGATCAGTAACTTAGTAATTTTAGATTTAACTGAACATACAATAAACTGACTCACATATTTGAATAGTTTTAAAATTTTTTTCAGCCCCTGGAGGTTTCTATTTCCCTCAAAGGACAAATGTTCCAGAGCAGTTTTCAGTTTTTGAGATGGCTAGAATAACAAGCTATATACTGTCCATAGAAATGTATAGACTAGAACAAAATTAAAGTGGTTTTCTAATTCATGCCCACAGAGGAGACATTTTAATTCAAGTTGGGGGCAGGGAGAATGAGGGAGGAGGAAAGGGAAGGAAGGGGGTTTAGGGTGCTTCCACTTAATGGGCACAATGTAGGGGTATATAGCACACCTTCTGGGTACAGGACACAACTACGAGAGGGATGCTACCTAACAAATTCAAATAATGTGACCTGGTTGTTTGTACCCTCGCAGTAACCTAAAATAAAAAAGATAATAAAATAAAAGTTTCTTAACCAAAATGCAAAATAATGTGATCATTTGTCAACCCTAGGTTCTGTGATAGATTGATCCCCCAAGCAGTTATACAGAATTACACTTGCATCAGCATTGTATAAAAGATAAAATGTCCCCATATTGTCACCCCACTTAATGTTATTGGACTTTTTAGTTTTTCCCAATTTGATAAAGTTAGCACAGGGAGACATGGATGTACAAGAATAGAAAATAAATTTTCCATTAGTAGAAAAACAAAGAATGCCATATAGCAGTTAAAATAAATTAAGTGCATCTACCAATTTTAATAAATCAAAATGTTAAACCTAATAGTAATTTACAAAACAAGTAGCAAAAGTATACATACAGCATGATGCCATTTTTGAAATGTCTTAAAACACATGAAATACTACCTATTTATGAAGCAATGCATATGTCTTAAAGTAGAACACGATGCATTGGGAAATACACACTGACGTGTAGTGATTTCCTAGGATGAGGAGAGGATAGTAGGGAATGCATGAGATTAGAACTTCTGCAGTCTTTTAGATATCTTATTTCCTATCACCATGACAAAGGACATGAATACAATGCAGATACAGAAACATTAATATACTTGAATCTAGACAATTGGTATTTATATATTGTTAGATTGTCATACTTTTCTATATTTTTAATTTATTTTTTCTTAATTTGTTTTATTTTATTTTATTAAATCATAGCTGAGTACATTAATACAATTATGAAGTACAATGTGCTGGTTTTACAGATAATTTGAAATACTTTCATCAAAGTGGTTAACATAGCCTTCACTGCATTTTCTTAGTTATTGTGTTAAGACATTTATATTCTACACTTAGTAGATTTAACATGTACCCTTGTAAAATGGACCATAGATGTGGTCCCACCAATTACCCTCCCTCCCATCCTATCCCTTCCCATCCCCTTCCCTCCTCTTTCCCTTTCATCTTGGGCTATAGTTGGGTTATAGTTTTCATGTGGAAGTGGGGTGTGCTTATAAATTGGTTTTATAGTAGGCTGAGTACTATATTGGATACTTTTTCTTCCATTCTTGAGATACTTTGCTAAGAAGAATATCTATATTTTAAAAAATATTTTAGAGTTTTTAATTATTATAAAGGTTTGAACATATTTTGTTAAAGAGGATGAACAAAAGCATTTTTTGTTGGTGAGAGTAGCATTAGAAAAAATGTAGAGGCTGGGTGCCATGGCTCACACCTGTAATCCTGGCACTCTGGGAGGCTGAGATGGCAGATTGCTTGAGTTTAGGAGTTCAAGCCAACCTGAGCAAGAGTGAGACCCATTCTCTCCTAAAAACAGAAAAACTAGCTGGGCGTTGTGGTAGGTGCCTATTATCCCAGCTACTCAGGAGGCTGAGGCAAGAGAATCACTTGAGCCCAAGAGTTTGAGGTTGTTGTGCACTATGACACCCAGGGTATCAGAGTGAGATTCTGTCTCAAAAATAAAAACAAAAAGACACAAATAAATAGGACAAGCACCCTTCTCCAATCCAACTCTCAGACCATGGACAGATTAATTTTTTTTCAAAATAAAGCTCCAATCATGCAGTAGTTATATGCAAACATATTAACGTGAATTAATCTGATAATCAGCATCTGAATTTAAAAAAGAAAATATAATGGCAAAAGAATGGAATGAAATGTATATATTAAAATAATACCATAACACTTATTTAAATTAAAAATGCGAGCAAAGGGAAACTTTACATTTCACTTCCAGTCATATTGTAGTAACTGGTACTAGACTAAAAAACTGGACTCTTTATGTAGAACAATTATTTAGAAATATTAGACAAAGGCAGCATGGAACTGCAATCCCTGAGAGAAGAGCAATAAAAGTCACAATCCTTACAATCAAAAGAAACTTCTTCCCAAACACACTTTCCAGACATGAGGTGAGGAGAAAAACTCAAAGAGTACACAGCAGTCTCTCTGAATTGAGGAGACATAGATCAGAGTTCAGGGATCCCAGGGTGGTGGGAATTTGTGTAATAATATACCAGAAAAGGGACTGCTATGCAGAGACATCTGCATAGAGATCCCATGTGTCTGCAGAGGATAAGCACCACAAAATAATTGCTAGGGAACTATAAGCTCAACAATTCCTGGAAGAGAATTCACAAAGAGGCAGTAAACATTAATGTCCCAATAATCCAAAGCTAGGGAATTTCAAATAGCTGAGGCATTCAGTAGTCTTCAGAAGGGGGGTAGTGAGATGGCTTATCCAGCCCTAAAGTAAAGACTACTGTAAACCTACCCTAACAATGCTTAAAAACAGTCCTTAAAAGAATTAATCTAATTTAAAAATAACTGCCTGACACAACAAACCCCGATACTATTTAAAAGAAAACAACAAGATTTACACACTCAACAACCGAATGGTACCATGATCACCATCCAATAAAAATTACTAGACATGCGAAGAAATAGTGAATGAGATTCATAACCTGGAGTAGAAAATAAGTCAAAAGACCTTGAACCAGAATCAATATCTATTCTGGAATGAGCATAGACTGTATAACAGCTATCATAAATATGCATAAAGATCTAAAATAAAATACCAATATAATGTGTAGAGGAAAAAAGAGAGCCAAGTGGAAATCCTAAAGCTGAAATATATGGGGTGGAAAAAAAAACAATGGCTCGTCTTAGACAGCAGATTGGACACTGTAGAAGAAAAGATCAATAAACTTGAAGAAATAGCAATAGAAGCTATCCAAACTAAAGTACACAACAAAAAAAAAAGACTTAATAAAATAAACAGAGCCTCTGGGAGTTGTAGGATAACATCAAGTTGTTTAACACATGTGTAATTAGATTCCAAAAGAAGGGAGGGAGAAAACATATTAGAAGATGAAATGGGTGGACACTTTCCAAATTTGATAAAAATTATAAACTCACAGATCTAAGAAACACAATGAACCCTGAGCAAGAATACACTCAAAACAACAGTTTGTGACTTTAGGGTTAATCACTGCTTACCACATGATCTGATTCACTGGCTGAATGTGCAGCTGACAAGCTGGATGGAAATGGACCTAGAAACTGCCTGGGTCATGGTCTGGGCAAACAGTATTTATTAGTGGCTAGTAATGTAATTCACAAAAAGAAGTTCAGAAATCTAAAAACTGGGACAAAGTCAAGTTGAAGAGTAGAGGGTCCAAACAATAGCATTGTATGAGAGTATTAAGTCACTGGAAGGTTCAACTGAACTTCCTGAATGTGATGGGTTTGTTAGTTGCTACTTGGGCTGGACACTTGGGTGGTAGTTTGGGGTCTCAATCATCCTAGTGATCTTCTTGACTTCTAATAGGGCCAGGGCTGCACAGTGCTCTCTGTTTCTCAGTGTTCAAGGTTCCCTCTCAATTCTCTTACCTCAATAAGCCAACAGGGTCCTCCTCTCTTGGTCCACTGTGATGGTAAAATTAGTCCTGTAGCACTTCTGTTGCCTGATCCTGAGACCATGACCTGAGAACTGTGATGATTGTGACCCAAACAAATCACTTTTAAGTGAAAAAGTCTCTCTGCGAGTGTTTTATGCTTGGGAGTCTTGGAAAAAGAGAAATAATTGTGGCACTTAGAAAATAGTAGGGTTTTTTAAGAGAGTACAATGAAACTATGTGAAGGAATGTTGAGTAGCTAATCTTTGGACAGCCATGAAAAAGACACCAGGGAAGTTAAACTTGACCTAGTATCTATATTAGAATTTGCTAAATCAGAAGCTTGCTTTTTAAAAAAATAATATTTCCTTGATTTCAAAAAATATATATTCTTCTATAAATTATGTGAAATAAACATAAAATTAAAATTCAAAAAATTATCTATGAAGTCACCACCCAAAGATGATTACTGTTAACATTTTGGTTTATATCTTTCAAGATTAATTTTAGGGAAAAGAATGTATAATTAAATTAGGATTATAGTACATAGGCTTTTTTGCAAACTAATTTTCTTCTGTCATGAAAATTTTCCTCATTCATTGAGTAAAAATTACCTATTTCACCTCATCAAATTGGGACCATTCTTTACATATTCTTTTTTAGTCACTATTTTTGTCTTAATATATTATAAATATTTTCCCTTATGATTCATTCTATCATCCATTTGCTCAAAAAAATCAGCAAATACTATAAGATAATTTTGCCTGACTTTGTAATGGTTATGCCTATTTCTTTTTTTATTATGCAGACTAATTGTAATGATGAGCATCTTTGTCTTATTCATGACTTTAATGAGATTATCTCAAAGTTCTACTGATAAATATGCTGGCTTCCAGTTTGAGACAGATAATCTTTGTCATATTAGTTTTTTTATTTCTAGTTTGCTAGGAGGGTTACTTAATTGTGTATTTGTTATTTATTTTTTAGTACTTATGTTTGGGTGTTGAATTGCATCAAATTCCTTTTCAGCACCAGTTGGGAAGTGAGTGGGAATTGGAGCTGGGAAGACCAGTTAAGGAGCCCTTCATTGGTCCATATCAGAAGAACCAGGGCTAAGGTACCAGATGTGGAAAAGGAAGGAGGAGGAGGTCTGCTGTCTAAACAGCAGGGGAGAATAAGAGAGAGAGAAAGCAGAGAAGGCTGTGAGACTCTGGGGCTGGCTTCCTAGGAGACTGACACCAAGCCTGATGGGGAAGATAATGTGTTTAGTTCAATGTTGAGTTTGATGTACTCAAGACACTCATGTGGAGGTGTCCTGCTGACAGATGAAAATCTAGGTCTTAAGAACAAAAAGAAAGCAATCTAGATTCACAAACCTACCTGCAGAGAAGTTCATCAAGGCCAGAAGCAGCCAAGAGAAGCCAAGGGGAGAGCACGCAGGGTGAGAGATACTGACCTTGACGCAGAAGGAGCTCTTATGAAGCTCTGGAAGCCCCTTAGCAGTCTGTGTTTATTTTCTGAATGCTTAAGTGCATTTAAGAAGTTGGGGGCATAGAAAACTTGGTTTGGGGTTTAAGGTGGAGGCCTCTAAAACAGAAAACAAGTCTTTCCCTTAGAGACAGAATGGTAAAGATCCACATAAAATAGGAAGAGGAGAGAATGAACTCAGAAGTTTGTATGAGTGACTCTGATCCTTTCTATACAGTGGGCCATAAGAAGTCTTCTGCTGAGAGAAGGGCTTAGGAATAGGTTTGAGGTGTGAGGAAAGTGAAAGCAGGAACAGGTATGAAAGGAGCGTTGTAGGGAATTGACAGGGAATGAAATGAAGGATCACAGGCTGAAAGCTCAACACTGCATGGTGTTAACAGCATCGGAGATTTAGTCTGTGTCCACCTCTTAACCTTTTCCAGTAGGACTCAGCCATTTGGGATTCAGAGGCAAAGAAAGGAATGAGGTGTGTAGGGAAGCCAACTTATGATTTTATATAATTCTCACAATCATCCTTTTGATACATTATTGGCCTTATTTTGTGGATGAGGAAATCAAGGTTCACAAAGGTTTGCTGACTTGTCTGAGGTCACAGAGCAAGTAAGCAAAGGAGGTTGGATTCAGACTGTCCCTGGATGGCAAAGGCCAGGAAGTTTACACTGTACTCACCTCTCCCATGTTTCATTCTTTGTCCCCCAGGGCCAGACCCTTTACACGTGGCTTCTTATTTAATCCTCTGACAAATAGCAAGAGGATTTGAAGCCTGTTTTCTTGGTCTCCAAAGCTCATGTTAGCACCCAAACCCGGCCTCCTTTTCTACCGCTCTGATCACTATGTGTGGATTCTTTGGACTTTCCTCTGCTAGAATAGGTTTCTACACACCACAGCATCTAGACCAGACTTACAGACATATCTTCCAACTTCACTGGGATCAGAGTCTGCTAACAGCTTTACCTAGATCAGGATTTCCAACATGTTGGCTTCTCTGAGACACATTGGAAGAAAAGTTGTCTTGAGCCACATATTAAATAAATACACAGACACTAATGAAAGTTGATGACCAAAAATAAAAAAGGACTGTGCATAATTTTCATGATATCCACCACCACAGAAAAGCAAAAATGTCCCACATAATAATCCTAGTTATGCAGCAGCCATTCAGAGAGTCTTTTAAAATTATCAAGTTGGTCCCAATCACTAATATAGAAAATGTACATATCTAGGTAATAAAACAACTTTAGAATTTTCGATTTTTTTTATTATGAAAGTAAAGGACAAATGGTGCTCATTAGATATTTTGGTTCCAATTTTACTTTTAATGTGCTTTGCTATTGAAAATAGTTGCTCAAAGATGTAGTAGATGCTGCCAAAAAGTGATGACATGAATAAGGCATGGTTGTGAAGCAAGTGATATTTGTCTCTAGGAAGATAGGACCTATAAAAGTACAACAGAGACATGATAAAATTTTTCTTTAAGTTGAATATCAGATTGCAGTTCTATGCATTCCATTTGGAAATTGGCAGGTAGCATATTTATGTTAATAGAAAATGGAGTTGCAAATGCACCAAAATATTGATTCCTTTCCTGGAAATCTTGAAATCTGTTTACAAATTCTTGTATTAAATCAGAAAAACATGGCTACATATTTTTCACTCTTAATAAGACTGTGTTTAGCCAATGTATCAAAATGCATAAAATTGTTTGCCTTAATTTGAGCTTGCCATAAGTTTAGCTTCATTTGGAATGCTGTTATGGTTTGAAATATTTACTGATAAGTTGGTTGTTAACTTGAAGAAGCATGTTTAACTCATTTAAATGAGCAGGTAAATTCACTAAAAATGCTAAGTCTGTAAGCCAATTTTCATTGTCAAATTCTGGCACAGATTTGGTTTTTGATACCATAAACAAAGTGATAACTTGTCACAAGTCACAAAATCTGTTCAACATCTGGCCTCGTCTTAGCCATCTTACTTCAGAAAAGATGTTGCCATAGTCAGCATCAGTACTTTTAGGGAATTCCTAAAACTGGTGATGATTCAATCTCATGGTCCTTATGAAATTCACAGTCTTGATGACAATTTGCATAACATTATCCATTTTAAAGCTTTTGCACATAAACTATTTTTTCTATTTTATTTATTTATTTTTATTGTTTGGGATTAATTGAGGGTAAAAAGAATTGGGTTATACTAACTGCATTTGTCAGATAAAGTCCTTCTTATAATTGTGTCCTGCCCCCAAGAGGTGTGCCACACACTATGATCCCATTCACCTCCCTCCTCCCCTCTCTCTGCTCCCTCATTCCCCTCCCCCACATTAGCTCATCTACTGCTTTCATATTAGAATTGAGTATATTGGATTCTTATTTCTCCATTCTTGTGATGCTTTACTAAGAATAATGTGTTCCACCTCCATCCAGGTTAATGCAAAGGATGTCAAATCTCCATCTTTTTTAGTGGCTGAATAGTATTCCGTGGTGTATATACACCACAGCCTGTTTAATCCATTCCTGGGGTTGGTGGCCATGTAGGCTGTTTCCACATTTTGGTGATTGTCTTCAGAATGCACAATGCTTTTTAACTGCCTACTCCACCTATAGGTGAGGTCAAATACGTAATGAAAAGAGATGACACAGCCTCTTTTATTCTGTTAAAATGTATGGGTTATAATTCAGAAGCATTTTTATTCTGTCAGTGTGTATTTGATGTCACAATGTCTTGTTCTTCCAGTTTTAGAAATGACACTTATATGGTTGATATTTGGAAGTTCATACTTCCAGTTTCAGTAGTTTTGGTGTTTCTACACAGGTCATTGGCACACAATGCTTTATAATTTCTGGTAAGGCATACATAGAAATAGCGAATTTGTCTGTACTTCAAATAATAGTTTAATAGGAAAGCTAAAGATAACATTGTCAAAATTAATATCTCCAGCCACAGTGGGAGATTTTGTTGTACCTCTCTCATTAATTAATAGAACAAATAGATGAAAAATGTAATGAACACAGAGATGACTTTAGCAATACTGTTAACAAACTGGACTTCATTGACACAGGGAAATGCACCCAATGACCGCAGCATACACGGATGCTTCTCAAACAATGTTGAAAATCTCCTCAAGTTGAGCACATACTGGTCAATAAAACCCACAAAACCAATGCCAAGAAAGAGAAATCTTACCAACCAAAGCCCAGTCTTGGAACATTGTGACATTAACCTTGAGGTTAAGAGCAAAGAGACAACCAGACCAACCTCTTAGAGAATGGAGAAGGGTCAGGGAAGAGTCCAGGAAGACAGGTGAAGTCCAGATCACAGGGAAGCATAAACCTAATCAACATATTGTATTTTTTTAAAGGATTTATTTGACCAATTTATTTTTAATTGATGAATAGAAATTGAACATACTACATTGCATAGCATATATTAAAATAGGTACACATCGTGAAATGGCTACGTTGAGTTCATTAACATAATCACTACCGCATACACATTTTTCTTTTCTTTTTTTTTTTTTTTTGTGATGCGAACACTTAAAACTTACATGATGGAAATTTTCTTTTCTTTTTTTAACAAGTGAACAGTTTATTAAGAATTAAACAAAGGTATGATGTGATACAGTACAAGCAAGACACTCAAGATAGGTATAATAGTACTACTCACACAAAAACTTAAATTTCACCTCAAAAAAAAATCACAAGACAA
>CAUYON010059505.1:0-10391 GCA_963573935.1 Arctocebus calabarensis | reverse complement strand
CACAGCAACCTCCAATTCCTGGGCTCAAGCGAGTCTCCTGCCTCCGCCTCCCAAGTAGCTGGGACCACAGGCGCCCGCCGCAACGCCCGGCCATTTTTTGGTTGCAGCCTTCATTGTTGTTTGGCGGGCCGGGGGCTGGATTCGAACCTGCCAGCTCAGGTGTACGTGGCTGGCGCCTTAGCTCGTTGAGCCATAGGCGCCGAGCCCGTGCCTCAGTTTTCTTATCCATAAAATGAAGATAATAACAGTACCTTTCTCAGAGCCCTGTGCTAAAGACTAAAAATACAGTGCTTAGACCACATAGAAAGCCCTCTACTAACGACTAAAAATACAGTGCCTGGCACATAGAAAGCTCAGTGACTTAGCTTTCTGTGTGCAGTGGGTGCTGTGGTCCCCATTAAGACCCCTTCGTCAGACACATGCACTTATCCCCAACCGCTGAATAGCAGCTGCCACTGCCAACTGCACCCCACTCTGGGAACTGCCCTTAGCCTCAGAGACATGGTTTATCTATCACCCAGCCCCATCTCACGTTCAGTGGTGAATGACTGACTGGCTGATACAAAGATACAGAGGTCCCACCCCATTGCCTTAACTTGGGACGCTGTTGCTGTAGCCCCACAGGTCCTTTTAGAATCTTTGGGGACAACGGCATTGCAGGTCAGCGCCCTTTGGCCAAGACTGCCTCCCTTCCAGATGTTCCTCCCAAGGACACTCCCTGACCAAACTTGCTGCATGAAATTGTCTGTCTCAAAGTCTGTTTCCAGGAAAGCCAATCTAGGGCCTTCCATGAATTTCTCAACAACCCTGATGGTATAAACATCTAACTCTTCAGGATAGCGCATGAGGTCGGTCCCCCATCTCTCACAGTTGCCCATGCTGCCGATTTTCCTCTAGGGCTCTCTGCAGTGTTCACTGCCTTTCTCAAGCTTGTTTTACACTCTACTTATAACATACTTTCAGGGCGGCACCTATGGCTCAGTGAGTAACGGCCAGGCAGAAACTGAGGGTGGCGAGTTCGAACCCGGCCCCAGACAAACTGCAGCAAAAAAATAGCCAGGCATTGTGGCAGGTGCCTGTAGTCCCAGCTACACAGGAGGCTGAGGCAAGAGAATCGCCTAGCCCTAGCTCCTCCCCAGAGCTGGAGATTGCTGTGAGCTGTGATGCCACAGCACTCTACCTAGGGTAACAAAGTGAGACTCTGTCTCTAAAAAAAATAAATAAATAAAACAAAAAACAGAAATACTTTTAATTTCTTCCTGTCTTATTCCTGCTCATTCTTGCAGACTCAGTTCTTGTCTTTCAGAAAGACCAAATCTAGGCTTAATACAGTCTGAGAAACTCTCCTCTATGTTCTTATAGGACTTCATTTTACTTTTATCAGATTACTTACTATAGTACATTAAAATTATACAGAATATTAATAATATGACAATGGTTTGATATGAAAAGGTCTACTAATTTAGCATATAGCAAATTGCTTAAGGTTTATTGCTTTAAAGTTTTGGGGAGAGGATAAATGAAGAATAAATACTGAATTTATTTATTAGCTATAAATCTTATTTATTTACTTTTTTTTTATTTTTTGAGACAGAGCCTCAAGCTGTTACCCTAGATAGAGTACTGTGGCTTCATAGCTCATAGCAACCTCCAATTCCTGGGCTCTAGCAAGTCTCCTGCCTCCGCCTCCCAAGTAGATGGGACTATAGGCGCCAGCCACAAACCCTGGTCATTTTTTTTTTTTTTTTTTGGTTGCAGCTGTCATTGTTGTTTGGTGGGCCCGGGCTGGATTCGAACCTGCCAACTCAGGTGTATGTGGCTGGCGCCTTAGCCCGTTGAGCCACAGATGCCGAGCCTATTTATTTACTTATTTTATTTTATTTTTAGAGACAGCATCTTGCTCTGTTGCCCAGGCTGGATTATAGTGGTGTACTGATCACAGCTGACTGGAACATTATACTCCTGGGCTCAAGTGATTCCCTGCTTCAGCCTCCCAAGTAGCTAAGACTACAGGCATGTACCACCACATCCAGCCAATTTTTTTTTTCTTTAGAGAGACAGTATCTCATTATGTTGCCCAGAGTGGTGTAGAACACCTTGGCCTCCCAGAGTCCTGAGATTACAAATGTGAGCCACTGCTCCTGGGTTCATTTTGTTTTTTTAATCAAAATTAACTCTTGCACTGGTCTTATCCACAAGAATGTGTTGGCTTTCAGTATTCCCAAAACACCGTTCTCAAAGCAAGGTAAAGTAGTTTCTAATGAGTGGACCTTGGAAATAAGTATGTCTTTGCTTCTAGCCGTGGGGCCGGGAGGTGTCGGACGATAAGGTGCAAACTCCTGCTTTTGATAATAAGAATAAAGTGACAACAGTGTGTAAGGAAGGAGTTCTACTCATTGATTTGGGAAGAAATAGGATTGATGCCCACACCACCAGCATAAAGGTTCTTGCAAACATCATAGAAGGGAATTTTAGGACACGCGCAGAACCGAATGTTACTGGCAAGTTTATGGAGTGACAGCGGGCAGGCTTAGGAAAGCCTCGTGCAGAAGCAAAAGTACAATCCCAAGAAAGGGAGTGGCCAGTTTGAAAAGAGCAACTGCCCGGAACACTGAGCAGTTGCTGCTTCTATTTGCTGATGAAAAGAAGGCTGGTGTTCATTCTCCTCTTATTCATCCTTCCCTTGTTTTTCCCACAAGTTAGTTCATGCTAACTTTTTACGATTGTGATGTGATGAGTCACCTTGTACCTGTGCAGCTCTGGGAAATCAATAGCTCTTTCCTTCTTCTCCTGTGTGTCCCTTGAAGGGACACCAGTTGACTACCTCGTCCCAGCCCTCCTCCCTTGCTCATCCCTAGCTGACTACCTCCTCTAACGTAGTTAGTGTGTTATGTTCTTCCTTTTCTGATGCCGTCTTAAAAAGTCAGTCAATCTCTGTGCCTCGTACAGGAGCCTTGGTGAGGATCAAAAAGAGGAGGCAAACCTGACGTCTTTCACCAGTTGGCTCATCCTAACCAAGGGTGGGGATGTGACACTTTACCGTCTCGCTTCTCAGGGGTGGAAGAGAGGGCAGATATTTGGTAGTGCTTCTCTCTCTTTTCCTCCTGCCCTTTTATTTCTTTATTCTTTTTGTGTGTGTGCTTCTGGTATTAATTTGGTAATTAGTGTAGGTAAGGCATGATTAGCTTAAAAAGCTAATCCTCAGTCCTGTGACTCAGAGGCGCTGGAGGACATTCAAACAAAAATGGGGCCCCCTTGGCTTTTCGCTGCAAGTGGCAGAACACATCTAACAGAAAGTCTTGAGCTTTACACTTTGACAGTCTAGGCTTTCATTGACAGAATTAGCTTTCTTGATCTCCAGTTCATCAGTCCCTTGGCCCAAATTGATGAGCCAAGGTGCCCACCTGTAGTCTAGTCAGTTATGGCTAGAGCATTGAGTTGTGGGGTGTATATGGGGCAGCTCTCACTGTCATAATATAGATGAAGTCAGTACAGAGATCATTTTTTTATGTTATAACATTATTTATTAAGGAATAATAACACGGGGAGATATTGAGGATCTATCGTAAACTGAAGAAGCAAATTTTAAAACATGGGGAGATATTGAGGATCTATTGTAAACTGAAGAAGCAAATTTTAAAACAATATGACCTTGCTTTAGAAAATAAAAGAGTATCTATGTGAGGAAAAAGGACCAGGTGGTTATACACTAGACTGGTAACAGTGATCAGCGTGGAAGGACTTGGGTGATTTTTATTGTTTTCTTTTGCACTAACATCAATTTTCTAAATACTTTATCATTGTCACATACTGCTTTTGTGTTCAGAAAAAGTTATAAAAATTTATATCAGGACTTATGAACTTCTGTGTGTATATTTCTGCAACATATACATTGTAATTTCATGGAGGTTATGTTTTACTACCCAAAGGCCTAGCAATGCCCTTCTCTCTTTTCCTTTCACCAGTGACCTATTTCATCCTCAAAAAATTGGACTTGTCAGGTATTTCTTATAAAATGAGATGATATACTTCATCAATACCTTTAAAAGGAGAGAGTGCTGGATCATGGAGCCAGAAAATAACTGTGTACAAAAATATCTGACATGAAGGTTATTTCTTCCACCAAATTTCAGTCCTAGAAAAAATAAAGAGATGAGGAGCAGAGAATACAATAGATATCCCTGCGTGGTTACAATTGATTGAAACCACTGCTCTAGACGCCTGGTTTCCCACGGGAGTGTGCTAGGGCCGCAAATTTCTCCTCTCTTTGATCTGGCAGAGTAGTTACCATGAGCAAAGCTCAACCTCCCAAGTCGAAAAAATTTATGGACAAGCTGTGATCGTTGAAATTAAATGGTGGCAGACATGTCCAAAGAATATTGCAAAGATTTAATCTCTTTATGAATCTTGGGGTAGATGAATATGTGGAGATGGCAACTAGTAGGCAACAGACCATATCGGAATGGTGATAACAGGAGCAGACAGTACCACCCTGTTAGAAGCCTGGGAAGAAATAAATAATGGTGGTTTAACAAAACAATCCATGTCCCCTCTCCAAAGAGCCTGTTTTACTATGATATCAAAATCAAGTTGTATACATTTTCATATTCAACTTTTGGTAAATAAACTTTTCTAATAGTAAAAAAAAAAAAAAGAATTTTTTGAGATTTGGGGAGTCTGGACTCAAGGGGGTTTGGCAGGTATTTCAAAGTGGAGGAAAGAATGGGATTGGGCAAATTTGTGAAATAGTAGTTTAGGGTTGATAGGCATAGTGAGGCGAGAATTGTAAAGTGAGGTTTGATAAATAGACCCTGGTTTGGGAAGGGAGTTTTATCCAGGTAAGCAGACTTCTCTCAGATAATCTGATTTGCAGGGATTTCCCGAAGCAAACAGTAAAGTTATATTATTGGCTTATGATCTTATCTTCCCTAAGCAAATTTTCCTGGAAAAAATAAAATCGTGTTGACACAGGTGGTCTCTGTTCTTAGGCCTTACAGCTGTATCATAGAGATGATGCTGATGGGTGCCGTTTGCTCAGAAGCAATAGCCTGTAGCAGAGAAATGTTTGATTAGAGCTTGACTTCTGGGCTGCCTTGAGTTTGTACTCAAATATTCTTCTTCCTTCCTGACATTTTCTCTTGAATATAATGTGTATTTCTCAGATTCTAAATAGAACAAATGACAGATTTCAAAGAAAATTTGCCTTGGTATCCTCCTTTTCAGTAAACCTCCCCCCCAATGATTTAAGTCAAAAACCCAACAGCCTCTTTCTCTTCTACCTCGTGTGCCATAACAAGTCTTGTTGGTGGGCCCTCCAAAATATTTAACAAATTCAACCACTTAACATCTATCATCAATATTAAAATCCTGGTTTAAGCCATCCTATTTCTTGTTCAGGCACAAGAGAATCAGTGGATTATACACACAGGTCTTCCTTTTCTCTATAATGTGAATGTTTATTTCTGTATCAGGGCTCCTGTCTCCCTTTTCTAGATCATTGCTTCTCCAGATTTCCCCCTGGCTCCTCCTTATTGTGGAAATCCCATCATTGAAACCTTTTATTTTGTAAGAGAGGATTTTTCCAGAATCGCCCCATTAAAAGTTGACATCTATACCCCATTCACTTTGTCTCATTGCCACATTTTATTTATTTTATAGCAGTTGGTAACCTTTTTTTTTTTTTTTTTTTGCAGTTTGGCCAGGGCTGGGTTTGAACTCACCACCCTTGGTATATGGGACCAGCACCCTACTCACTGAGCCACAGGCACCACCCATAATTTTTTTTTTTTTTGAGACAGTCTCGGTCAGACACCCTAAGTATTGTGTCATGACATCATCATAGCTCTCAGCAACCGCAAACTCCTGGGCTCAAGGGATCCTCTGTGCCTCAAACTCCACAGTAGCTGACCCTATAGGCACCCACCATGATGTTGGGCTAGTTTTTTCTATTTTTAGTAGAGATGAGGTCTCAAGCTTGCTCCGGCTGGTAATTTCTAAACCTGTATTATTTATACTTGTTTGTCTCTGCTCAATGAATATAAACTCCTTCAGGGGAGAAATATCACCTACCATCTACCAGGCTCTGTGAACCTAGTACATAGTAGATTCTCAAGAAATAATTATGAAATGATTCCAGAAGAAATTTTCAGCAAAAATATGACTGAATTGATGGATGGAAGTTTGGATTAATGTATGAATTATTTGAAAAGTAATAACCATTTAGTGACAACACAAAGATGGCAAGTCTATAATCCGTATCCTTGTGGCTTAACTTGCTTATCTCATGAATTATGTTAAATGCCACATTTCATCTGGCAAATCCCAATGTTAAGTAATGAAATTTTTTCACGATAGAATCAAGTAATATCAAATTCTTGTTTAATATTTTTATTAGACTACTTAAAGAGGCAGGAAAAGGAGAATTGTTAATGATGAGAGGCTCAGGAAATATCTTAATGTCTCACTAAGTAGCTTAGAGCTAAGACCAAAATTACTAGGAAAGCTTGTCTTAAAATCAGAAAACCTCAGGCTTGGTGCCCGTAGCACAGTGGTTACAGCACCAGCCACATACACCGAAGTTGGCAGGTTTGAACCTGGCCCAGGCTAGCTAACAACAATGACAACTGCAACAACAAATAGCCCGGCGTTGTGGGGGGGGGCCCCTGTAAACCCAACTACTTGGGAGGCTGAGGGAAGAGAATCTCTTGAGCCCAGGGCATTCTACCAAGGGGGACATAGTGAGAATCTATCTCAAAAGAAAAAAAAAAAAAGAAAAGAAAAGAAAGAAAACCTCCCTGACATAATAGTATGTATTTATTTATGCAGATAATACTTTCTGAGGGTTCACAGGCATATTTAAAATACTGTTTCTTTATCTCATAATACTCAAATTGAATTTTTGTGATTAAAATAAAATATACTAAATCTTAACATGTAGTTTATTCATGCAACTTAAAGAGAGTTGGTTTTCAGCTGCTGGTGGGGAAGGGCTCCCCTAGGCAGTGCTCTGGGAAGTGACCCTTGGCTGTTGTCGCGAGTCCTTAAGTTGTATCATGCAAGAAAGCTTTGTACCATAGTGCCAGAAGGTTGGGGTTTTGGGGCAGTTTTTGGCAGTTTTTGGCTGGGGCCGGATTTGAACCCACCAACTCCAGTATAAGGCGCCAGCTCCCTACTTCTTTAGGCCACAAGTACTGCCCCCTAGTGCCGAAAGGTGAATGCGAGTGAAGGTCTAGAAAACAAGTAGGAGGCTGAGTCTGAGAGAGCTGATGGGAATTCTAGAAGCTTGTCCACTTCTTCAATAAATCGAGGGCATATTATTTACTCTGCATAGCTGGGTAAGAAACTCCTGAACTCATATCACCTACTACTCCTATCTTCTAAGCACTGAGTTGGCAATGACAATGTAAAGATTTAAAAAGGAAAAGCTGGCTCGGCACCTGTGGCTCAGCCCTCTAGGGCACCAGCCACATACACCAGAGCTGGCGCGTTCGAATCCAGCCGAGGCCTGCCAAACAACTATGACAAGTGCAATAAAAAGAAAAATAATAGCCTGGTGTTGTGGTGGGCACCTGTGGTCAGCTACTTGGGAGGCTGAGGCAAGAGAATTGCTTAAGCACAGGAGTTTGTGGTTGTTGTGAGCTGTGATGCCACAGCACTCTACTGAGGGTGATGTAGTGACACTCTGTTTCAAAAAAAAAAAAAAAGCTTGCCGGCTTGGTGAGTCAGACCTGTAATCCTAGCACTCTTGGAGGCTGAGACCAATGAATCGCTTGCGCTCAGGAGTTCAAGATCACCCTGAGCAAGAGCCAGACCCTGTCTCTAAAAAATAAAAATAAAAGAAGAGAAAAAAACAGAAAGTCATAGTCCTTGCCCTTTAGGTTTATACAAAGTGACCATATAGTTAGAGACCTAAACAGGGTCCCAATCACTTAGAGCTTCATGTCCCAGTGTATAGATAGGGGTTAGATTTTATTAAGAGAGCGATGAGAAGCTGTAGAAGGTTTTAAGCAGCCAAGAAGCCAAGTAACAAGATTGGATCTTCACTTCAGAATAATTGGTCTCTGGGAATTTTAGAGCATGATTGTAGCTAGGAGGTTGGGAGTAGAGATTAGAGGCAAAGAAACTAGAAACTATTTAGAAGGCTGTTGCCCTAAACCAAGCCAAGAGATGAGGGTGGCCAGAATGAAGAGAGAGGGAGATACTCGAGGAAAAATACTAAGGATGTACAAGTGGTAGAGCCCAGTGAATGGTTTCTTATTTGTATTTGTTTGAGAGACAGGCTCTCGCTGTGTTGCCCAGGCTGACCTCAAACTCCTGGGCTCTAGCAATCCTTTCACCTTGGCCTCCCCCAGTAGTGTGGACAGCACTTCCAATAAATGAGTTGATGAAAGGGAGTACTAATTGGGAAAGAGAGGGAGTGGAGGTTGAAAACTAGTTTGACAGAGAAAAGATGAAAGTTCATCAGGAAGATTTTGGTTTTTACTTAATTTTGAAGCTTTACACTTTACAGTTATGGGATTTAACATTTATTCCAAAAAATCATTTAAATGAAATCTCTACTGTAATTAATTTCTTCCAAAAAATATTTACTGCTGGCTCAGCGCCTGTGACTCAACGGGCTAAGGCGCCAGCCACGTACACCTGAGCTGGCAGGTTTGAATCCAGCCCGGGCCCGCCAAACAACAATGGTGGCTGGAACCAAAAAATGGCCGGGCATTGTGGCTGGCGCCTGCAGTCCCAGCTACTTGGGAGGCAGAGGCAGGAGCCTTGCTTGAGCCCAGGAATTGAAGGTTGCTGTGAGCTAGGATGCCACAGCACCACAGCACTCTATCCAGGATGACAGCTTGCGGCTCTGTCTCAAAAAAGAAAAAAAAAAATTTACTGCTAGTAAGTATGTTTGTAATTAGAACTGCTGTTGATTACAAATATCCTTATTGTACTTAACATTTCAAAGTAAGTTAATTAATATATTTAACAAAAATAATGGTAAAGATACCCATCCTTTACAGGAGTACATTAAGTACATTCTATTTGGCTGACAAATGCATAGTTCTCAAATTTTAAAAGAATGCTTTGTGGGTAGTAATGGTAAGTCCACCCACCTTGGTTTTGTAGACACGAACTCTAAATTATCCATGTTAGAAATGTTCTAACCGGCTTGGTGCCTATGGCTCAAGCGGCTAGGGTGTTAGCCACATAAACTAGAGTTGGCGGGTTGGAATCCAACCCGGGCCTGCCAAACAACAAAGACAACTACAACCAAAAAATAGCTGGGCGTTGTGGCAGGTGCCTGTAGTCCTAGCTGCTTGGGAGGCTAAGGGAAGAGGATTGCTTAAGCCCAGGAGTTTGAGGTTGCTGTGAGCTGTGATGCCAAGGCAGTCTACCGAGGGCGACATAGTGGGACTCTGTCTCAAAAAAAAAAAAAAAAGAAAGAAATGTTCTAACCATAATCTTTTCTAATTATTATGTTCTTTAAAAATTACCCTTCAATTAGACAAATAATTACATGCAGACAATTCTTTCACATGTCAGCTATAAAACAATTTAGTCTCTAGAATAAAAAAAATTATGACTTTTTAAAAAAAGAATTATAGAGAGATCGTTCTATTTTATCCATAAGAAAAGTGACTAATTTATTATTTTAAATATTTCCCAGTGGACTTTCTCCACCAAATCACGATTATTCAAAATAAATCATTGGTTACATCTACTTACATTGAGCAGAGTTTTTACAGTTTAGAATTATTTCAATTGGTATTTTATAATGCAATGGCTCTGTAAGTCTTGTCTCATTAAAGAGATTTTCCAAATAAATGTTCGGACATTTATGTAATTAGTGTATAGGCAATATATTAAGGCAATAATGAAGTGACGCTCATAAACTTAGAAATAAGGTTGTCAATTAATTATGAGTTTACAAAATCCATAAGAAATGTAGCCAGGCGTTGTGGCAGGTGCCTGTAGTCCCAGATACTTGGGAGGCTGAGACAAGAGAATCGCTTAAGCCGAAAAGTTTGAGGCTGCTGTGAGCTGTGACGTGGCATTCCACCAGGGCGACACAGTGAGAACTCTGTCTCAAAAAAAAAAAACTACAAGAAATGCACTATACATATGCAAAACTTCTTTAAAAGACTATCTCATTGCCTTGAAGAAGCCCTGGATTGGGTCTAATTGATTTCATTAATGTTTTCAAAAGATAGAGATCAAGAAACATAAAAAAGGCTTGGCGCCTATGGTTCAGCGGGCTAAGGCGCCAGCCACATACACCTGAGCTGGCGGGTTCGAATCTAGCCTGCCAACCAACAATGAGGGCTGCAACCCAAACAAAAATAGCCGGGTGTTGTGGCGGACGCCTGTAGTCCCAGCTACTTGGGAGGCAGAGGCAGGAGACT